>VWZZ01003785.1:140895-172706 GCA_013399095.1 Psophia crepitans | reverse complement strand
ATTTTTTTTTTTTCCTCTTTTGGTTATTAGGGGTTGGGGAATAGAATATATTGCATTAGGTAAAAGTGGTGTAAGCAATATGCTTTTACTTCACTCCTAAGAGTCCTGTTTTTAAATCTTGGCAATGGGCGAAAAGTCCCTAACCAAGTACCCAGGTGTAGAAAGTGTGATTAACGTCTAACTTGTTGCTTAGGAGGACATAACACACCATGTAACACAACTGAAAAGATGATTCCAATAAAAAAAAAAAAAAAAGCCAAAACAAAACCTGGTATTTGCAAATTTACATTCACTCTCTGACTGCACACTAGCTTTGAACTGAAAATAGATACACACTTTCTGGCTGGACTCGATCCACCCTTTGGCGGTGGCAGCTGGGAGAAGACTGATGCCTACAAATGTGAATACACTATTGGAAGATTCCTATGCAGTACTCTTTCTATGCTAATAAAGAGAAAAAACAGCAAGTTAAGAATTAAAACAAAAACTGCAACAAAATATTCTGCATTACTAAATTACAACACTTTTATATTTCAAGATCAGCCATTAATTTCGCCTGTTTCCCTCTACCAGAGTCATGAAAGCACAACACAGTTCCAAATTCAACTTGAAACATTTGTCATTTAGGCAAGCAAAGATTCTCTGTTGCAATTCTGTTCAGCCATGATTTTAGAGAATTAAACTAATTTTTTTTCTTCCATTATCCAGAACAGGCCACAAAAATTTAAGCCAGAAAATGGCAAAATTCTTAACACCTTTTATAATGACTTCAATACAAGTCAAAATGCTATATATATGTACATGTGTATATATGGACTTCTATATATACACACACAAGTGTTCAGAAAAATCTGAATTCTATATTTATTTTAAAAAAATTTAGATTTGTCATTATAGAACAGATCAGATGTGTCACCGTTTGGGAAGAGGATTCGTTTGGAAAGGGACTAGAGATTTTTTTTTTTTCCCCAAATCTTCAGGAACCTTTGTGATACACATTTTAACTGGATTCTTTGCAAATACTTCAATATATTAAAATGTAAAAGTGGTAGCTCTACCACTGACATCAATAAAATGGAATAGCTGGTTTCGTTGAAGAAGTTTTTAAAAAGGGATGAGTGTTGAGAGTTTGCTTGGGATGATTTTCTACCAAACATTTTAAATGTGTCAATTGGCAGTGAAAATGAAAACAATACAAGACTGTTCTAAAAAAAAAAAAAACCAAACAAAAAAAAAACCCAACAAAGTAAACACAGCTGAGAATAAACACTTTCAAAACATTTTAAAAAAGTTAATTTAAATTTCTTACTGGCTTCATGAGATTGGTACTGTACAAAAGCAGAAAATTTATAATGTCTTATAGTAGGCACTAAGTTAAAAATGGTCACCTAAGGCATTTCTACAAGTAGACAGTAACAAGCCAGCTTTGTACATCCTATTGGAAAGCTTGATGAAATCGCGGTAGGGTGGTGGTTGTGCTTAGACTGCTCGTGAAAGCTGCTGACAACGAGTGCAGAGACCCAAGACCTATACTATTGCTAGGATCTTGTGGATCCTGGGTTTGTGGTGGAAGTTGAGTCATAGAAGAATGTGCCTCCTCTTGCGTATAACTCATTCCGAGGTTTCCCACTGAAACAGAAGGATTATAGGGAGGGCCGTTTACAGGTATGAAGTTGAACAGCTGAGAAAAGTCCAATGATGGGGTGTTCAGAGGTTCGCTAATAGGAACGGAGCCCTTGGAAAGGGAAACCTCCCCAGACCCATCATCTAGTGGCCCTACTTGTGGATCCAGCCCTAGTTTTGATGAAGATGCTTGAGAATCCTGGGATGAAGAAGGCATACCACTTTGCAACTCCATTAAGTAACTTTCGATTTCCCCTTTCAATGGCTGTTCTTTTTCAGGCATAGAAATTGCGTATGAGGTAGTACCGAGCGGATATTTCAACGATAGCTGGTGAGAAGGGTGGACAGACTCCATATCTATTGGACAAGGCATTCCCAATGGTAACGATGTGGCAACCATTTGGTGTGCAGATGCAGAACTCTGCATGGACTGAATCTGAGTGTTGTAGAGATTTAATTGCAAAGTGTTTGTAAATGGCTTTGATGTCAGTTCACTGGAAGGTAAAGACATCACTGGAAGCAGCTCATCCTTAATAGGCACAGAAACATTGCAGGTAAAGGGATCTAGAAGGTCCATTGGCTCTGTTTTGACCTTCAAAAGTTCTTGGTTGTGACTTTTCTTCATGTGGCGTGTGAGGTGATCTTTCCGCCCAAATCTCTGTGCACAGTACTGACAGAGGAAGTCCTTTCTTCCAGTGTGCACTACCATGTGTCTACGGACATCCTTTCGGGTGTAGAACCGACGATCACAGTGTTCACACTGGTGTTTTTTCTCCTTCACTCCACCCGATGACTTGCCTGCGTGAGTTTTTAGGTGCTCCAGCAGCACTCCTGTGCTTTCAAAAGTCTGCAAACATACCTTACAGGTGAGGTCACCGCTTGTTGCAGCATGCAAAGCCAGGTGACGTTTGAACCCAAGCTTGGTATTGTAGTTCTTTCCACATTCTTCACACTTAAAGGCCTCTTTGTTGGGATTGTGTGTATGTAGGTGATTCTTTAGGTGATCTTTTCGGTGAAACATTTTCTCACAATAATTACACTTGTGGGTTTTCTCAGGAGAATGAGTAGCCATATGCCTTTAAACACAGATATATTCTGTAAGTAATTATTTTGACCAAAAAACACACGTGCTCATTTTTTAATGGCAGCTAAATACTACACTAAGGGCTGCTTTGCAACAGAACCTTTTAACTGAAAGCATGGCACTACAAAGACAGTTTGACAAATTTAAATATAGCAAAACGCGAGCCATTTCTCTTAAATCGACACTTTAGTTTTGGTGGGTTTTAGCTAATGTAACAGGGGTATATGGGCAAGTATGAAAGTACTCGTGTAAAAGTCCATAGCCAAAAAAATTTCAGTCCATACTCTTTTTTTTTTTTTCTCGTGACAATTCCTTATACAAATGAAAATTCTACGCTCATTAAAAAAAAATAAAAAAAGAACAAACAAACAGAAAACAAAAGCAGAAAACAAATTAAGAAACAAAATCAAAGACATTAGCTTGCAAACTTAGGTAATTTAGAATTCTAGAAACAATCCAATGGCTACTTTAATTAACGCATCCTCTCTGCAAACAGCTGAAGGCGTACACAAATATATACTTTTACACGGCTTAACACGGCCAACATAAAATAGATAATATAATCTGAAAGATAAATAGAGTTTAATACCTTAGTAATTTGTACTTAGAAACAAAGGCCTTGGTGCAGTCTTGTTGTGTGCACTTGTAGGGCCTCTCTCCTGTGTGAGAGTATGAGTGAACCTTTAATTTCTCAACACTGTTAAAGGCCTTGTCACACAGTTGGCAAGGAAAGTTTTTTCTTGGTTTGGTTTCACCACGCTTACGTTTCCCTGAAGGGACTTTCTGGGTATCTCTTACTTCTGACAAATCACCAGGAATGACAGTGGCCATCGCAGCCTAAACCAGGCCTTCTTGTTGGACACTTGGGAATTGCCCAACTCCACTAAATGATTTAGCTTTAGATGGCTTCTCAAGTTTCATGTGGTCGTAAAAGAAAGCAAAAGGGGACTGGAAAAAAAAAATAAGAAACAACTAGTTTGTAACTAAACTTAGATTTTGAAGTTTACTTGCTATGTGATGCTTCTGAATAAAACTTAAAAATAAAATTAGGTTCAGCTGGTCTAATGTAATACCTGTAGGTTTCTTTACACTATTTGCTGCAACTCTTAAAACGCATTGCTCAGGATGAACAGATCCACATATGCCCTGACATCACACCTCACAACCTTCCCCTCGAGCACTGATGGAGAACACCAAAGGTTCTGTCAGATTACGGGAGGCATCAGGCAAAGACCCTACCTACCCAGATAGCTTTTGGCAGCTTCAGATTTCAAAGGAATTAAAGCCGCGCCTGTGGTGTTTGCACAGACACACACACGCACGCACACATGCACACACAGAGTTATCAAAGTGAAAATCTGTAAGCCTCGAAACGTTTGAAAACCTGCGCGGAAAGCAGCAAGGCCCATGCTGACAGTCTGGGGGGGCAAAGCTCGTGTTCTAACGCGTCCCTCCTCCTCGTGATCACTGCACGTCTATGCACCCGCTCTGGTAAGATGTATGCATTGCCAGTGATTGCTAACGCCTGGTGAAATTACCCTGTAAACTTACCCTCTGCTAAGAGACTTGATGCATTAGCAACAGAAATCCCATGGATTAGGGATAGATTGGACAGATTGGGGTTTTATCAACCCAGCACTGGGGACCCCCGCACCCTTCTCACGCTATCCTGCAAGGTGTGAGCACTGAAAGTATCGAGATTTAGGCTAGCTCAGGACAGAGGCTCTTAGCTGGTCCTTCTGGGGCACTGCAAACTCTGAACTAAACCAGTGGCTTTCAGCTAAAGGAGGTGTGCCATGCTCATGTCTGACTCGCTGGCAAACAGCTTTAAGTTCATCATCTGGTAACATATAGTAGCAACTGGGCGCCTGCCATTACAGGGCACTCAACAGCCCTCCTTTGTCAGGGGTAGCTGACAGCTTTTTGTCATCGCAGCAGCACAGTTGCTACTTCGGATACCAAACCCAGCACTACCTGCTGTGGAAAAGGACGAGCGTGAGGTCTGCAGCAGCGGGCGCGAGGAGGAGGACTGCAGCACTCAACACAAGTCACAGGCAGGGCCAGAAAGCCCTAAAATTTGGCCTTTCTCCCTCAAAAGCAGCAACACCCCTGCCTCGGTGTCACAGCTCGCAGCTGCCGTCTGCTCTGGCCTCTGCTGGGGCAGCTGCACGAGGGGTGGCTGGGCCGGGTGGCACTGAGGCTGGGGGCAGCGGCCGGGCTGGGGGCTCGGTGGCTGGCCGCCCCCGCGGCCCCTGGCAGCGGGACAGGGGAAGCCAGCAGCTGCTGGGACAGGTGGAGCCGGGCGGCCGGGAGCCGGGCAGGGAGCACCAGGCCGCAGCTGCTCCAGCCTAACGCCACCTCCCCGATAAACAAAACGGACTCTTCCTCGCTGGCAGCCAGGGGAGGCTGGATAGCTCGGCTGGAGGCCGCCTGGCCCTGGTCTCAGCTGTCCTCTGTCCTGGGCTGAGGCTCAGCAGAAACGGAGGAGACAACTGCTCCAGAGGGGAGCAGAAAGCAGCGCCCAGGTGCCACGGGGGCAAAACTAAACAGGCCTTGCAAGAGCCCCAGCGTGGCCCTGGAAGAAAAGTCGGGAGCCTGCGTTTTCCTCAAGGCACAGCAGGACAGGAGGGCTGGGGGCACGGAGGGGGACAAGGGGATGTGCCTTTTTACTGTCTGCGTTTTATGAAAACCTCAGACTGATTTCCATTTGAAATATATACACAGAGTACATCTTTGTCCACCTCTTCTGCCATCCTCCCCAAATCTTTTCCCTTGTCTTTACAAGAGGAGAGAAATGCTGGCACACCAAGATGGAAATCTGCTGCCTTTCAACCCTATGGTCCTTGAATGGAGGTTAAACTATGCTACCTTCCTTAAGCAAGAAGTTTTGTAAGACCATCTTTACTCCCCCAAATTTTATATGAAACCACTTATCTCTTTACAGATACCCAGTGACAGGAAAGGTGTTTCTCTAAGGACTCATCACTTCAGATTTGACTCCGACTCATTCCCACTCATGGGACGAAGCCTGGTGACATCAATTCCATGAGTGGGAACATGCACAAGCCTTCAAAGAATCAGCTTAATTTTATTTTCTGTCTCATAAGCAGCCTTCTAGCTCTTAAATGAAAAAATGAAACAGCCGTTTGGAGACTTGAGACCAAAGTGTTTCTGCAATAAAAGTAAATGAAGACTGGTTCCAAACACCTCAATGGAGCCACCAATGTAATCAAAAGGAGGATGTGATTCACATTAAAGTTGTGATAAATTTGTGCATTCGCAAATTTTTCAATATATGCTTTAATTAGAATCTGGTAATGAAATTAATTGTGCTTTCCTGTAAATGAACACACTGGTCTTCTATGCATATTGGCCTGAATATAGAATGAATTCTTCTTTTAGCCTAATCTCTCCTTACAAAGAAAGTTCTGGGGGAGAAAAAGAATCCTACTTGCTCTCTGCTTACATTGGGTCTATCTACAACACACAGGCACCTGTAAGGGCCGACAGTGCAGCAGCCGCGGCCCTTGCTGCCTGGCCAGGGCACTGCGGTCTCAAGGGGTAAGAAAGGGCTACAGCCCCTTTTGCCAAACCCTGCCAAACCCACGCCTAGCCTGAGAGGGGCAGGCAGCAACAGCGGCCAGGGGCAAGGGAACGGCCTCCGCAGTCTGCTGCAGGGAATGGGGTTAGGCTGACCGTGCTGGGTGCGGAGCAGCGGGTGGGAAGCAGGCAGGGCTGGCGGGATGCGGGCAGGGAGGGTGAGCTGTCGCGAGGAGGGACCAGAACAAAACTCGGATGGGGCTGTGGGGTCAGGGGGGAGCGGGAAGCACTGCATGGGCGTTGGGAACGTTGAAGGATGCGAGGATAGGGATGAGCTGGTAGCGCTGGAGGCGGGTGGGGAGGAACTGAACGTGCATCAGGCTGGGGAGATGTAGGATATTAGGCCATGCAGAAGGGTGCTATGCAGGGTCTGATGTGAGGCCAAAAGCCGTGTTTGTTGTGGAACAGCAGACGAGGCTTAACTGTAAATTTACAACTCTGACAACTTCTCACTCCTCTTCTCAATGCAAGGATCACACCTCAGGCTGGAGGCCATCCTATATTCAGGTCAATATAATATTACTGTTACCTTCTCCCAGACTTAAGTAACCTAGTTGCTGTACCAGATGTAACTCAGAACATTCACACAGATGGAGAATTCAGGTTTTGTTCCTCTATGATCAAAACTAATTAAGCTGACTTTGAACTGTGTATAAGTGTCCTTAAAAATGCATCATAAGAACAAATATAGTGTGGATCCAATCTTTGACAACGACACTGTTTTATTAAAAAACCATGTACGCACTATTATCTCAGTACCATTTCTCAACAGATGAGGCAATTAAGAACTTCAGTATTGATCTCTGAATAGCAAATAATCACTTATTTTTTTCTGTGGATATATAGACTGAGCAATGGAGATGAAACTTAAAAAACCACTGATCCTCAAATATTACACTTTTCAAAGACCAGCTGAAAGAATTTTATGCGTAATATTGCCTGTTTGTGTCTCAACATATTATCACTTAAAAATCCTCATTCTTATTGGTGCTTTCACAACTGCAGGATGAATGATTATATGCAGCATCAAATATAACAAACATATTACACAAAAGCTCATATATAATACTATTTTTAAAGAAGCATATACTTAAAGCAGGATTAAAGCAGCCTGTGTTCAATGCACACCTGATGTTTGCCCACTAAAGTCCTCAGATTTTGGTCTTAACCAGTTCCGCTGACTCTTCTTGGAGGAAACCAGAATCCAGTACTTCCCATTTTTACTGGTCTGAAAAACAAAAGGAAGAACAGACTAGACTCCAGCAAAACCAGTATATTCAGAAAGGCTGGGATGTGGCAAGACTGGGGGTTGGAAAGAATCAGAAAGGAAAAGTTAAAAGGGATAGATCCAACCCATGCACAGAACATTATGTACTGTTAATTATAAACTGTAGGAATCAATCATTCTTGCATTATCAGTAGCAATTATGCACTTCAATTTGCAGTATACTTACATCATGTCAACTAATGCTACGCTGGACAGTAACAAATAGAGAGATAGAATTAGACAAATAAAAGGAGTTTTCAATAAAGTTAAAAAGGAAACAAAACAAAAAAATCCACAGACCACAAATAATTTAGAAATAACAGTGAAACACGTAAAACGCTGGCCCCAGACTTGAGTTCCTTACTCAGAAAGGACTGAATAAGAGAAGATTTCTGGATTAGGCCCAACTTTACTAGAACCTAATGCCTTCATTCTGCTTAATTATACAGGAAATAGCAGCTTAAAAGGTGACCTGCAAAGGAAAATAAAATTAATTTAAAAAAAATAATAAAGCCTTTTAATGATGTACATGCTACAGGTAAATCCCAATAGAGGGCAAGTCTAGGTGTGCCTGAGCAAATCCAGAGGGCCTTTCTGGAATTTCCCTTATATCTCCCTCTCCCTGCCACCATCCTTTCGTAAATTTGCAGCATGTCTTCCTTTTCTTGCTAGAACACGGCCTCCTGGATGACACAGGCACACAGGGAGAACATGTTCAGTGCCTCGTTGTAACGGGGAAGTTTATCCCCTCCAACTCTTCCAGATACGTAAAGGCCAAGCCCTATACAGTGCACACACCCCACGTGGCACAGCAGGCTGAAGGTATTTGGCAGGAGCCCCGGAGTAACGTAATATTTCCCCCCGCACAAACCATTTTCCCTTCTCCCTTCCCATTCACTCCGGTAAAGTATTCTTCCTTTTGGTACCGAGTTCAGCTTCGCACAGCCCCAGCCTCCTCTGGTGGTAAGCACGAACGTGAGCAAACCAGCGTCCTTGAACACCTATCAAAGGCAAAGGTGCTTCAGAGCAACCAACTGAAGCTCTCTGACAGCCGAGGAGCCTTTGTTCGGGGCTTTCTACACACAGGCAGGAGGTAGAAACAGTTCCAATACCCAAAGAAAAAGTGAAAGCTTTGTTTCCAACTAATGAGCAAGAGAGGGTGCACAACCCTCACCTCCTCTTTCGGAGTTCCCCAAATCACGTTGTTTCAGGGAGAAAATGCTGACGAATCCTTACTCCCTCCCCCAGCAAGACCTTTATGAATTGCATACAGGTAACCCCTGCGATGCCTATCTCAACACCTTCCACTATCGCAGCAGAAAGCAAGACCTTCATTATACAGGTACTTCTACTAACGTAGCTCACAATAAGTAGACAATACTTAAGACAGCCACACAAATGTAATCACCTAAGTCCTTGTGGACTTCGCCCCGCCACTAGTGGGATTTGCAGGCTATTTCCTGTTCAGAAAAAAACCCAAATTCTGTCTAAAATATAATACCCTCCCAGCAGTATTTAACATTTTCTCTTAAATGTTTACAATGCTCAGTTCTCACCATACATCTAAAGCTGTTCTAGCAAAATGCGGATGCCCTCAGAGATGGGCCATCGGAGGCATGGGAAGACTTATCAGGGGCAACTGAAGCAACTGGAACAAGTAAATAAGCAAGGTAAACGCCAGAGGGATTTAAAATGCTGAAGAAAATGAAGGAGGAAAGTCAGGTATTCTTATTAATTACCTTATGAATATAGCGAAAACAGTGCAGTGGATCCAGGTGAGGGCAATGCTATACCTACAGTTAGCCAGGATATCGACTTCTATGAGACCATTATTAAGCAAAGAGTGTAACAACACATGGATAAAAAGGGAGAAATTTCTATGAATTATGAAAACATCTGCTACATTTGACAGGATTAAGTGAAAACAGAAAATAAAAACATTCCTATGCTTTCCAGCAATAAATCAGACCTTCTGTTATGCACGGCATATAGAAGTTGTCCATGACAATGTTGATTTTTAGACCACCTTTCTCAGAAACTTTTGTGCTAGACAATCTCTGAGGCAGAATACTGGAAAAAGATGTACCATTCTTCTCATAACTGCTTAAAGTTATAGTTTTATTAAGTTTTCTTCTCAACCAGATGCTTTAGGAACAATTTTTACTGAATAACAAAGTTCACGTTATTCTCCATGTGAAGTACAGAAGCATCACACTGCAAAGAGCATTGTCACATGTACATGCCCAAAGCCCACTTGGGAACTACTAAAAAAATATGACGTCTATAATTTGTCAGATTATAATTCTTAGAATTTATCAGATCTTCCAGTATCCACACGGCACTAATTTTGCTAACTATCCAAACACCCAGAAAATTCCAGGTTAGAGAATATTTGAATTTCTACTACTGAAGGAGTCAAAGAAAAAAAAAGCCCCCAAACCCTAAGATAAGTAATTTATTCCTGTTTTTAATATTAAAAGTAGAGGAACGTTCTTTTTTCAAAAATTTACAGGTCATCTTTAAAAATCTGAAAAAATAAGTGCACTTGAAAATGTTTTAAAACATTATCTGATATCTAAACTAAAAGGATAATGAAGACATTACATGAATACAATAATCCTCCTCCTAATTTTCATGCCTTACTTTTCTGAAATGAACAAACACAGTACGGGGAAAACACCAGTTTCACGGTTATTTCTTTCAAAGAGAGTGATAATGAGAACAGAATATTGAGAACACTGTATCTGTCACTGCCCTTTGTATACAGAACAGTGAATCTAGCTTCAATTCCTGAAATTAATCAGTTTTAAACAAGAAGAAGGGTCCTAGAAACATCGGTCTCATAATAATGATAGAAGTGATGAAGGATTTAATAGGATTACAGAGTCATCCTGGGTTTTAAATATTTCTTTAAGGAAACAAAATGAAAAGCAGTTACTTACCCTATGGAAACTGCGATTCTTTAAGAAGTGGTGTCCACACAGACCCCAGGTGAGCATGTACTCACATGAACAGGATCAAGCTCTCCAAAGACAGTAACGTCCATCCAGGCTGTGCCTGTGAACCCTCCTAAGCGCTGCCAGCAGTGGCATCAGGCAAAGGGCTCCCGACCTGTGCCATGCTCGTCATTGCACCCCTAATGTCATCTGCAGCAGCTCCCAGTGCTGCTCTTCACTCACACCGTGGGGCAAGAGCCATTACGTATGCCACTGCCATTGATGTGCTGCCTTGGGAAGTGACAGCCTCCCTCTCCAGTGGCTGCTGTAGCCCTGCAGCTCCCAGACGCGTGCTCTTGTCTTGGGGTTTCAGGTGCTAGATGAGAAGGAGCTGATGAGGTTTGCTGTGGCTGAGGAAAGGGAGAAGGGCCATGGGAGAGATGTCAGTGGGGAAAAGTTGATGTCCTAGCTGGGAGTGTGGTCCAAGAATGGGAAAGGTGAAATACAGGCTGGCATCCTGGTTTGGGAAGGAGGAGAACGAACACGTGCAGCCCAAGGAAGCCAGGAGCTGCTGCTGCTCAGGGTGGTAATGAAGCAAAAACTAAGATCAGGATGCCCCAGCCTCACCTCTCTCAGGTTTGTCACCAGTAAATACTCCTTCAGAGCAAAGGACAAGAGATCGCTTGTGATGCCTCTATGAAGAACGTGCCTGGAAAAGTCACAATTGCTGTGGCATAAGTAACCATGTTTCTTCTTTTCTGAATCAGGTGACTAATAGCTGACTAAAAAAGCACTGACAGAGGAAAGCTGCTCTGTCAGAGCAGTCATGGATGGCAGGGGGAGCTTCGTTGGAGGAAGCATCAGCAAGAGACAGTCAACGTACTGTGACTCAGAAGAGCCAAAGAGACAGTCGGACAGCAGTCCACTACAGACCAGCAGAACCGAACTACAAACCCAAGACATGTGCCCCTCTCAGCCAGTGCTGTTAAAATTGTGCAGATGGTGCCAAAGCTCCTGAAGATCCCTGGGTTAAGGCATCCGAAGAAGGAGCACCACTTAGCCTCCTCCTGCTTTGCTTGCGCTGTGGGCTTACGCACTAGGCAGTTCAGTTTGTGGAGGTGTGGATTTAACTCTCCTTCCTTCAGACACCTCTGCTGGGACAGCTGTTGGAAGGGGCCAAGGGCACAAAAGGCAAAGTGCCCGCACCACTCCGAGACAGCACGCTGGGATCTGCAGCCCTGCGAAGCTCAGCCATCCTTCCTGGAGCATCATGGATCAACATGCCTACTGCCCACTTACACCGACCTTGGAGTGAGTGGTAGGTCTGACTGACTTTATAGAAAAAAGCTAGACTTTTTGCAGCAGCAGATTCATCTCAAAGTAGCTGCAGGTAGCAGAAGGTCTAGCTGTCAACAACTCGTGACTTCCAGAGGTCCCTCCTATGGAGAATGAACTTTCAGTAAGAGAGGCTCTCAGCTGGAGAAGTTGATCCCACCAATGAAAACAGTCAAGTAGGTAAGAAAAATCCATGCTTAACTGGGAAAGGTGTTGAAGTATTGATGACCTTAGGGGTGCCTTTCTCCCTGCTGAATTAAAATCAGTCTTCTGACTGATGCAGAAGTCTACATCACTGTTCTTGGCAGGCCATCTGATCTGCATTTATTTGAACAGCATGTCATTCTTTAAAGGAGACAGCCAGTGAAGCCTGCTCACCTTTGATGCCCCTGTTCAGGAGGAGAATCCTGTCTTTGGTAGAAAGATGTGGATTCTCCCCCATTTGTTCTTGGCTGGATGGGGCTGGAGGGGGAAGGGGGCAACAAAGGGAGGTGTCTCTCTGTGGCCTGAGTTCTCCTATACCTGGAAGCTCAAGCTGAGGCTTTGATGCCAGCGAACAAGAAGGAGGAAGAACTGGACATTGCTGGGGTGAGACTGTTACCCAGACAGTGGGTTTGACCAGGGAGCTTGCCTAGGCCAGGAGCAGCTCGTGCCTGCACTTTCACAAAGGGATATTTCATTTAATTTTCTGCCTGTTCTATTGTGTAATTTGAAAGAGATTTGAACAGCAAGCAACACGTACACACACGTTTCTCCCCTAAGCAATGAAGGCATCTGGCATGACTGTCTATAAACACGGCACTGCCAAGCGGCAGGAGGGACAGATCTCACCCCCTGAGCCCTGCCTCCAGCCGCTATGGCCTTTCGTACAGCAGACTGAAAGAAGCAGCAAGCCAGCAGGTACGCTACCTGACAGCGGCCGGGACTTTACAGCTCCTCTTCTCACACAGGCTGACAGAGAGATGTGAAAAGACAAAGGGGTCCACGCTGAGGTCACAGGGGGGACGAAGATGACATTGAGAAGTGGGTGAAGACACTGGACCTTTTACATCTTTGGACAACGGTTTTTGTAAATGACCAAGATGCAGGCGCTAGCCCTCCCATACAGCAGTGTTGCATGTAAGGGGAGCACACACATGTGCAAACTAATCACAAAAGAACAGATAGTTTGGAGTTTTTTTTAAAAATATATACAAGGTTGTATTTAACTTATCTTGAACTTCAAAACCTCTCCTTACAGCAGGCAGCTGAGTTCAGAGAAATCCTTCTCCATGGATTCACGCTCCAGGCTACGGTATAGAGGGGTGGCTGAGGCAGCATGGTAAGACAGCAGTGAGAGCACACACATGCTGCAGAAGACACAACCAGATCCAAGCATGCAGCGGGAGAACTGCCCGTGAAAACTGCTGCAGGAAAACGGAATCATGTGGGCAAAACAGTGAAAATATCTACCCAGCGATCTTAGGTGTAAACATAAGAATGACTTAGAGATAATAACACATAAGACTTTACCCCTCAGGGAAACAGCCTAACATCTAGAACATAATGAATTAACATCGGCACTGAAACTAAAACCAGGCAACCATTGTAGTCTGCCATCAGTGACAGCACATTATTAATATCTACTGTGTGCAGAACAATGATTTTGCTGCAAAGACTATTACATACAAGGTGAAAAATACAAGAATTAAGGTATTTCATCAATTCAAAATTTTAACAAAGTCTTCGGGGGGGTTTTGGTTGTGTTTTTTTTTTTTTAATACATCCACAAACCAGAGAATTACTGAAACTGCATAAAGTTGAGCACGAACCTCCCCCCAATCCTTTCAAACTGCTGTGAAATATGGGTAGCAAGGGGAACAAATGCACTAAAATGATTAAACACATTATTTTTCTTCTGGGCAGTAAATACATAGATTCTACTAGTAAAGATCTGTTAAATATACATACCTTTTATTAATCAATAAAGCAAGCTTTTGGAGGAAAAAAACACTAGGCTGCTTGGGACAGTAACCATCACACAAAAATAGGTATTTATATAGATTTGATTGTTAAATAAAACTTTTTTTTCAATGATCATAAGACTATTTGCAATTCTTGAAAGCTGTATTACAGTCATGAAATTTGGACAACCAGCTTTTTAATTTTAGAAAATAACTCATTCTTATAATATGCTACACTAGAATGAGTATTACATAACCTTTTTCAGGATATAGAAGAAAAATTCTATCATGCCTGCTTTTTTTTTTTTAATCCTTAAGTTTCTGGAAAAAGTAGAACGTGATCTTACCAACGTTATTTTATCATGACCTAATAGTCTGTAATTTAAAGAAGAAAAAATAATAATAATAAAAAAATCACAATACTATCCAGCATCTCTTCATGGGTTTTCCATGTTTCAAATTACTTAGGTCCACTTTAAATCCTGAGGGCTCAGTTTTGATTACTAAATGTTCCAAATGATTCCTGATTATATAGTAAATTAAAGCAAACAAGAGCTGCCTAGAGTTAACCCATCTGATGATTGTGGTTTTATGGGCTTTTTAAGAATCTCTACGGCACTGCATAGATGTTTTTCTAAAAACTTTGGAGAGGCTGTGATACAAATCACGTTGATACTGTAATTACTGTTAGAATGCTTAAAACCTGCAAAAGTGCTTTCCTGTATTTCGGAATCACACATCCCACATGATTAATCTGCATCCGTTTTTAAAGTGATGACGCTTTGGTTACTATTTCATCTGCACATAGGACCATGGCATTTTTATAATAAACTCTAATCAAAAGCATATTCTGTGTCTGTACAAGTAAGCACAAACACACATCTTAAAGGTGCCTATAAGATTACACACTAGTACGATCAGGAATTAGTTGATGTTCATGAGGAACATTATTTTTTGTCCTAAGGCATCTTAAAATGAAACTAGGTGTGTGGGCTAGATTAATGGTACATCCAGGCCAGTATTCTGCCTCCAGTAATAAGTAAAAGTAGAGAACAGGTCATGAACGTGTGAGATTTCTCTTCTGACTTCCAGCTACTTTGATGTCAGGGACTTCCTGAACCATATGTGGTTTCTGTTAGTTTAACAACTTCAGCACATCACCCTTCCAAGCAATAGTTCGCGCTCCCCGTGGAAACCGTATCAGTTTCTAGTATCTACAGCACACTTTCGAAAAGTCGTCCCACAGGTCTCTTCATTACCTGTTTTACAGAGAACCTCTTCCTTTTGAAGACTCTGAATCTGCCTTCCCTCCTAACTGTGCTCTGAAAGGCAGTGGTTAGCCTGCCTCTTCCTTCCTCTGCGGATCTCCATGATGTTGCCCTCAATTCATTCCTTTCTCAGATCAAAGTCACAGTTTACAGAAGTGTTCTTCACATGGAAGCTACCTCCTGTAGCTCATCATCCCTGCTGACCTTCTCTAAGCCTCTTCCAGTTCTAATAAATCCCTTCTGAGATGAAGGCTCCAGAAGTGCTCACAGCACTCAGGAGGCAACTGGACCATATGCTCTTGTAATGACATTCTCCATTTTATTCTGTATTTCTTTCCCCTAATATCTGGGTTGTGTTTTGGTGACCAATAAACTGATGATCTCACAGAATCACCAATCAAAGTCCCCAAGTTTTACTCCTCAACAGCAATACTCAGCTCAAACTCATAAGCTTAGATATAACCAGGATGGTTCTGCCCTATGCTCCTTGGTTATCCTCATTTATCTACACTGAACTTCATTGCCCATTTTGTTGCACAGTCCTCAGCACTTTAATGTCCTCCTACTATTCTCCACAGCTGTCTCTCCTCTCCATAGCAAGCTTGCTTACCCAGTTGCTCATCCCCTTACTGATATCATCTATGAATGTGTTAGCACAGAACTCCACGGAACATAACTAGGACCCTCTTAACTGAGAATTGACCTTCTCCTTCTACCCTTTGATCCTACCTTTTAATCTGTCATTCACTTGTGCAAAGACTTTCCCTCTTACATTATGGCTCCTTAGTTTCCTTAAACAGCCTTTTTGACAAAGTTCACTTTGATTTTTGTACCAGAACATCTTCAATTCTTTGCTGATGTCTCCAAAGAACTCCAACTCCTTAAGACACTCTTACAAATGCTGCTTTGACTCTTTCCAAATAATCATACCTACCCTGGTGGCCACCATTTCTATGCTTTATTATGCATACTGCCTGGTACAGATTTCAGGTTTGCCTGGTACAGTCCTGCCTGGCCCAGACCACCCCTGAAACCATAATTTTACACACTCAACATTTCAGAAGATTCTTCTAAACCTGAATACTTCAGGATGTACCATTTAAACAACATAAGAAGATTGCAGAGCACAACTAGATAGGATAGGAAGTTACAAGGTTTTCTTTTTGAGAGAGAGTCATCTAACTTGAACTGTAACACAAGATGTTTTTAACAGTTTCAGTAATTGGTCAAGTAAAAGGGTTTCTGGTGCTCCAGTCTGATAGGTGGAAATCACAATAACATCAGTGAACTCCAGATAAACTTCACTCACATATATCACCACACAACACAATCCTGTGCAGCTAGTGATCTCTGCTTGGTCAGAGAGAGATGGTCTGAACTGAATAGCAGGGCAAAAAGCGGCCACCAGGCACTCCACTTTGTGCTGTGCTGCTCATTTAAGACGAAAAAGCAAAACTTACCAAAGAGCTCAGTAATTTCACTTGAGGGTCTGCTAGACAGACAGCATAAAGGAACTGGCTGTGCTGGAGAAATTAACAGGGTGCCACAAGGCAGGGACAGGTTTTAAATAGCAAAGTCTGTAAAATAAGCATGGACTGTACGTCAGAAAACATGAGACTAGAATAATCCAAGCAGTAATTAATTCATCGTTTGGGCTCGGAAAAATCCTCTAATCTACCTCAATTTTTGTCTGCTGTTTAAAAGAAAAAGAAAAAAAAAAAAAGAAAAAAAGGGTAATACTTACCCATCTAGCTAACCAAGCTCAAATAGGAGGGGCAAGGTGGTAGTATTTGGAAAAAAAAAATAATCACAATACCACATAGAAGCTGCAAGGACTGTACTAGGACAAGACCTTTCACAGGAGTTAGATTCCTTCATGAGGTTAGGTGGTTGGAAAGCCCGCATTTGGGACAAAAAGACAATTCGTGAAGGACAGAAGTAAAGTGACTGAGAGAAAGGGTAGTCTCCCCGGAACATACACCACTTCCCGGGTGTAGGTGGTAACTATGCAGTAGTTCGAAGAATGTAGTGGGAGCCCAGTCCTGCCCTGAATCACAGTGCCTGGACAACATTGCCTGGGGGCAAAAGTTCTGACAGGGTTGAGCATTTTTTTGTCACCCTGGATTTTCACATGATTTATTGGAGCTACTCCAATTAAAATGCTGATCCTGGTTGTCCAGTTTCCTCTGCCTCTTATCCCAGCCCCCAAAGAAAGGCAACAAGAAAGTACCCGATTTCCAAGCAGCTGTTAATCTTTCAATACACCCTACACTTGAGGAACTGCTGCTCTATCTGAAAAGAAAATACTTCATAGACTATTGTAACTTTAAATTAAATAGCTTTTTCTACTGCTGCTACAGCTGTGGTGCTGGATGATTGTATCAATGACTTTATGAGCTAAACCACAAAAGCCTTAGGAAAGGATAACTAAAGATGCAGAATACTTGGGGTAATACCAAAGCAAATTCTTCTTCAAAGCTGTAATCAGTGAGCCTTTCAGAACCTGCACAGGTATTTCTGGCTCTGTTCATGTATCAGCTTTGACTATGACATGATGTTAGCATACACCTAAACGGCTTACTGTGATGAGAGTGACTTCACAAAGTGTTTGCATGCTGTTTTGCTATGAGAGCATCCTTCTTAATGAGGTAAGTACACAGCTCTGCATTTGTTCCCATCTCCCATTCAGTGCGTTGAATGGTTCATTTACAGCGCTCTGCTTCAGTTTGTCATGCAACGCATTTTGGAATGCACACCCGAATTTGTAAGAATTATGAGATTTGATGCCAGATTAATGAACAATTAAAAGCAGTCATGCCTAATTTAGAGCTACAGACTGGACATAGCAGAGGGAGATGAAGACAGGCAGTTAGTATCCAGAACAGTCACCTGGAGCACTATCTTTGGATTCAGGTGATCCTGAACTACTGGATTCGGTTTCAGGCAGCAAAGGCAGAACTTGCCAGAAGCCCACACAGATTCTGCCCTGGAGCTACACCAACAGAAAACCAACCTGGGAGCTCCTGTCAGCCTGATGAAATGTCATAATGATACAGTCACCAAACAACTTTACCATTAAATCACAAGGTAATCAGCTTGTTATTGGCAGGGCAACCAAATCAGGAGGGCTGTCAGGAGCATGTGGAGGTTTCTCCATCTCTTGCCAATGCATAGGAGGTCACAGATAGCTTTGAAGAGATAGAGTTCCCTACTGGCACAGAAGCTGTTGCCCTACTCTAGCCCAGCTCCACCTCCCAAACACACAGGCTTAAGACGTTATCAACACGATGGCATATTCCCTCACAGTCCCACTGGACACAGTTTATCACAGTAAGCATTCACCAGTACTAATAATGGGTGGTCTATGATAAAAGACTGGTGTCCTGTGAGGTAGTTTTTCACAGTCCAAGACACTAGGACATCTCAGAGCTCTCCCCTCTTTAACAGTGACTTAGTAGACTCTGCTTCCCTAATTTCCAAGCCTGTGTTGAATGATGGGAGAAAAACACATGCAAGCCTTTGCCTTGAACAGCTGCAGACTGCCAGTGGTGCAGGCTTCCAGAAAGGTGGAAGAAAGATGGTGACAAAAAAAATGATGGAATAAAAATAGTCTTGTGACTGTATGGTATGCATCATTGTTTTGTGCACATTATGAGGAAAAAACCCTGGAGGGCAGATGGAAACATGAAATGGAGATGGTTTGTGAGTCCCGGAGAACGTATTCCTCTAAAGTGCTCTTCAACAAGATGCTGGAGCTCCTTTCATGCTGTGGGAAAGCAGCAGTAAGCTAGCAAAAAATTTGCAATCAAAAAGGTGTGCTTTAGTTTAATTTTATTTTTTAAAGTTTTGAAGAGATGAGCTTTACAATAGTCGTGTGTTTGATCAATTTTTCAGACAGGTTTTTAGAAAAAGGAATTTATTTACTGATTCAGCTGATGGTGCTTGTTCAGTGAAAAAATAAGGACCTTAAAATCAAAGTAGGTCATGTAAGGAGTGCTCCTCTAGACGATGTACACAAGATCCTGAATACCATGAGGAAACATTTGTAATTAGCTCAACTGACATAGTGGTCTCAATATGGAACATCTTCTATGTTTTGCAGGGTTGGAGGTAAAGTGCTTGACCAGTGTTTTTTTACAACTGTTTATGTTCAGCACCTTTGTATTGCCTGTTTCTTGTCCCCTTCCAGAACTGCATAATCCATTTCCGTCTTCTGGGAGTTCTCCAGGAAACCCTCCTTTCACCACTCTGCCTTTGCAACCTCCTGCTGAGCTGAGCTGACAATTTCAAAGTTCAGATCCACCTTTCGTTTATCTTCTGAAATCTGACGGCTATCTTTTAGCTAATAATTCCCCTCTTCATATGGGCTGCAGCTTTTTTATGTACTAAGAGAAATCAGAAAAAATAAAGATGTTACTCGTCACCCCATTCATTACAAACTCTATTTTAATACTGCCAACTAGTTTCTTCCCTCATGACCACATTCAAATTCTTTTCCCCCAACTTTTCTTTTCACCGTGTTCCCTTCAAAACTGCAAGATGCCTTCCAAATTACTTCCACATACTACATATGCTGTTGTAGGTTTTTCTGGGACATACGTAATGGGGTAAGTTGGTTGCTATTGTTTCAAAACTTGAAATGGTCAGACACTGTTGGATAGGCATTTGAGTATTAAGGGTTCTGCTTTTGGTTTTTTGCTTTTTGGCTTTTTTTAAGAAATAAACAGTAGGCATTACATTTGTAACTGCACACATGTGCAGCTAGCTGTCCTTATGCTGAAGGATATTACTCCCTAGCAAATTCCTGGGAGACTTAAGGGCCTCACTGAAAAAGACAACAGGCAAACTGCAATAACACACTGCAAGGCTACCTATCAACAAGCTTCATCCAGGAGTGCTAGAGGAGCACTTCCTTAAAGAAAGAAAGAAAGAAAAAAGAAAAAAAAAGGAAAAAAACTCCCAGCACCTCCTTTACCTGTAATGTTTGTGTCAAACCTCCCTCCCACACACTCTTTTCACTTTTTATGGCTCCTACAAATTACTGCCAAATACATTCAAAGTTAAGAAAAACCTATAGCAGCTGTTAGAAACACACAAGTTCACTCTGTTAAATAAAAGTTTTAGAACAGCAATGCAGTTCAAAATTCCTTGTGTACTTCACTCTCCGCAAAGATTGTGCACACGAATGAAAACTCCGTGACAGCACAGCTTTATATTTGAGACTGCATTAAGATTTATAAACACTCTGAGCATGACTAAGGTCTGGAGCAGGGGGGCAGCATAACCAAAGCTGGGGAAGGCTGTGATTAGTGAGGAGGAAATGAGAGGAGATCAAATCAGCTGAGAAAGGAGGCAGAAAAGTACAACTCATGTTTGGGACTTGGCAAAGCAAAGAAATATATGAAAAATGCAAAAGCATCAAAAAGGGTAATCAAGAGCTCTTGTATTTGTGAAGTCAGGTACTGGAGAAAGTAGAAAGCCTTACTGGATAAAGTATAGACTCAGCAGCACAGATGTGACAGATGACACTGACAGGGAGGAAGGCTAACCAACACTTGTTAAGCTGAAGGACGTGTGACTCGGGCAGGGGTGTAGGCAGCAGCAGGAGGAGGCAGAGTCCCATGTAATGCCATCTGTCCTATATGTGTGTGCATCTCCCTCAAACACACGGTTCCCTCCAGCCTTCAAACTCTCTCCCCTTGTACCCATGTGAGGAGTTGAGCTCCAGAAAGCGTGGAGGTAAGTCATGTCGTGGCTCCTGCTCAGCTGGGACGGGCTTGCTCCTCACCTTCCCCACAGCCCCATGGGTCCTCAAGGCAGGCAGGGAGCAGGCAGCACGCTCTGTGGTGACATCAGCACCAAAAGCAGGGTCACCTCTCTCCTAGAGATCTCCAGGCTCCCCAAATAGGGCAAGGTAGCTGCGGGACAGAGTTGCAAAGACTTGGGTAGTGAAAGTAACTCAGTGCCACTCCTCATGGGATGGACCTTTTACATAGAGTGTAGAAAGCGCAGAGAATGAGGGGAAGCAGAAGACATGGAGGTACAAGGTAGCTGATACAGTGAAGTTTCCAAGAAGTCCTTCAATCACAGAATCACAGAATCACAGAGGTTGGAAGGGACCTCGAAAGATCATCTAGTGCAAAATACAATACAGCAGGACTGATAACAGGCAAAGGTAGCTGTGTGAAGACTGAACAGAATTTTCTGGATTTGACAAGCAAAATTTTGGGGGAGGGATACCACCAGTGAAGGCTGTTGCTCTGGGTGAGAGGGTAAGAGAAATGAAGGGATGTAGGGACAGTAGCTAGAGTGCAGAAGTTTGGAGGTGGCCAGTGAGTGACAGTGCATCTGTGTGGATGAGGAGCCCACAGCAAATAAATAAAACAAGAGTCTGATCTAAATTTGAGAACGGCTAAGTTAAACGGCAAGGGGAAGGCTGCTACCTGAGCCAGAGCGCTCTGCTCCAGAAAAAGTCGTTTAAACCCTCCTGTGAAGTTATTGTGCAATTGGGCATGCAATACTTACTGGATTGGTTTCCTCCTCCAGCCTCTGCAGGATCCTGTAGCCGCTTCTTGGGTATTGTTCACATCTGATGAGTCACAGTGCTTGCAGTAGGCCCAGGCCCAGCTGGACACTATGGCATAGGTGAGGCTACTGACCTTCGTTTGCTGGGTTTTTACACGATTACCTCGGGCCTCTGCTGTGGCACTGTGCACCATTTGGGGGGAAAAAATAAATCACTCCTGGATTTGGTGGCAACGTCACTTGCAAAACCACAGCCCAGAGCATGTACAAGGGCACTGATCAAGCATCCTGTAGTGTTTCTTTGTCTTCTGCTACATCCCTTGTGGTCCTTTGTGTTGATTCATCCCTGAGGCCAGGTCCAGGTGTGCTCTCTTGCTTACGTTTACGTGGGCAGTGACCTGTACCTGTCCATCCCGTAACGATTCGGATATGAGCATGGTAAGACATACATGAACCGGAGGCCACCAGAGCCTGGGTAGACTCTTCCAAACTGATCCGTTGTTACAACCAACTTGCTCACAACCCCCCCACCACAAAGAGCAGCACTCTTGGCTACCTGCCAACATGCATGGAGCATTTACCTCCAGTCAGGATGATCCTGGAGTAAAGAAGGACATGGGTAGTGAGCCAGGTGGGAAGAAATACAAACTCCGGCACATTATAAGCAATTAACACAAAGAAACCTTAGGGTGGAAACTAACTCACCGCGACAAGCATTTACTACAGTAAGCAGTCCTTTTTGATACAACTTTGGGAATTAAGTTCAGCGTGGACACATGATGCCGTAAGAGGAACTGAAGTGTGTTCAAGGTAACATCCTACCGTGGACTAAGCCATAGTAAAATGTTTTTGTTAATTATTTCCCGGTGATCAACAGCCTAGACATTCTTTCTGACTACCTCCATTTTAACGTTCACAAAGGGACAATTTTACCCATTATCTGCTTGAGTGAATCCTATGTTTCCATGCTTAGAAAAGCAAAATAAAAGTAAAAAAAGAAAATGCAGTAAATTTTGCATGCAGTTTCTGTTTGTTAGGGCAATTCTTTTTTTCAACATACAGGAAGAATATCATGCAGAAGGTAAAAAAATCCCCAACAGATTATTCTTCATCCTCTGCCTTTAAAAGGCTACTCCAATAGATAACACAAACCGGTTTGAGCAACTGTAGCAACTGTTTTCAAGCATATCTTCTCTAAGCCACTGAGGTGCCAAGGGAACGGGTCAGGTGGACATACACTTCAGATCTGCGAGGTCCTGGTCCCATCTCTCTCATGCACCCCCTCTGCAATTTTGAACAAAAGCAGCTCATATCTACCGCACATCAGCCACTGCGTTTTTGTCAACCTCCAATTCTTGCTTAAATGAAGAAACACAATCCCTTAACTGAACCCAGCGTACCTCTCTGTCAAGTACACCCTGATCTGACCATACCCGGTTTCTAACACGCAGCCCACGCCACTCGGCGGCAGGACCCTCACCATCCGTTAGCAATCGCAGCACCACATTCCTCTAACAGCAAAACCTGAGGAATCACTTCAGCTCCTACCTGCAAAAGCCTGTCGGTCACCGAGCGCTGCGAACCAAGTGTTCGAGCTTCCTATGAGATACACAGGCTGTTCTTTATTTACAAAGGCCTGCATGTTAAGAAGACACCACTACAAACAGAAGGAGTATTTATTTACAGATATCATTAGCAATTTACGAGAAAATATAATAAACAGGTCACATACAAACAGCTGAAGCACCGAGCGGCTAACTGGATATTTCAGCTATCTTATTTAACTTCAGTATTGCATCAAATACTCTAAGAGAGCGACAGATCGCTAATGCCAAGTTAGTCATTTTCAGTAACAGTTCTCATGGAATTTTTTCCTTCTAAATAATCAAAACAATTGGTCATTGGACCTTATAAGGAAAAGTGCCATACCAAACAGAATTTCATAAAATACAGCTGGTTTAACTTCACAGTTCCCTCCAGCATATCTGCAGCACCTGAATTTTGGGGCTGCGTTTTTATGTTGGGGTTTTTTGTTTGGTTTTTTTTTTAAACAAGATGACAAGATAAAACTATTAAAATAATTAGCAGTAGAGTAACTTGCTCAGATGGTTTCATCTGCTCTTAGAACAGTGAAAGACATTCAATAAAACCACAGCATAGTGACTTTTAAACTAATAACCACCAATGCTTTACTGCCAGAAGGTAGCACACAGTTACACAGACAAAACTGACATAGATAACTGGATCATCCAAAATTGTAACACGGTTTCAGGAGAGCTTCAGAAAAAGTAATACCAACCCTCTTTTTTTCAGGACAAAATCCAAACCAGCAGTGAGTTAAGCACGAGAGGATCTTCTCCTCTGTATCTTATGGTTATACCACCCCTAGAAGCATCTGATAGCAGCTAATATGAAGACAAAATACAGGACTAGACAGAACAGCAGTCAGAATTCCTGTGTCGTATCAGATTAGAGAGGATAACACTTTCGTCAACTCCAAACAGCAGCCTCCCATCTCTCCAGAGCATCTTTTGAAACAGGCAGTTGAGCTTGCCTGAGTATAGCAATGTATATGTTTTAAGACCTCGGGCACTGGGATACCTGCCAAGTCACAACAAATATGTATACATAATCTAATCTACTTAAATTTTGAGTGGAAACTCTGTGCCCTTTAGACATATCCCTCAAGGCTACAAATAGCATACTTGTTGGACAGGATGAACTTTCCCTGTGTAAGTAATAACCAAGCCCTCCTGGCATCTAACTACGCCTCCCTGCTTCTTCCAAAACCAAAGCTCAGGGAGGGAGGAGTGATGGGGATGAAGGTGAGGGGAGAAGACCAAAAGGAGAGCAAGGAAGAGGAAACCGGGACAAACTATAGGTGGATTAGGAACAACAAGGCTCTCTTAATAAGAGAGACAGCAATCTCTTCCCCACACACCCCCTTTATCTGGCAGGTGACAAGTTGGTAAAAAAAAATCCCCAGAACAGAGAATCCCACGAAGAGGAGAAAAGGGCCTAAAAAGTGAAGTGAAGCAAAGCAGAGGCAAAGCAGCAGCGCTAACAAATTGCAAGGCAACGCTCACTGTCCAACGGATTTGAATACAGAGCGGATTATTCACAGCCTTGGTATGGTCACCTTTTCTTAGGAAAGAGTGGCTAGAAAGAAAGGCAATGAAATCCTTGGGAGCCTGTACAGGCTTCTACAGCTAATAATAAAATTAACAAAGCAAAAATCAAAAGAATTTAGAATACACATCAATGCAAACAAACAGGGGCATATTTTGACAGCAAAGCAGTAGTTAAATAACTGTGTTGTCTTCTAAAATGAGGCAATATTACTACTTTTCTTTAAAAGCAGGTGACTGATAGGTTTGAAATTTCATACTGCACTTGTTTCTATGACCTATGAACCTTCTGTTAAGAAAAGCTAAACAACTGGATAAATTTTAATAAGAGATCTTTGCATTTGGACTCTAGAAGAAAAAATTTCACTGGCAGCTTTACTTCCTACCACTAACCAATCTCTTAAAATATAGTATCTATTAATCCTTTAGACCACTTGGTCTAATTGCACACAGTAACAGCCAGACTTATCTGAAGCACATCTAGTGTGGTCTACACCACTTGTTTTAGCAGGATTTTTTTTTCCCTTCTAACAGATAATGTTACAACTACAAATTTCAAACCGCAGCTGCCCTGCTTACCCAAATCTGAGTACCAGAGGACAAGCAAGGGAGATGTAGAGACTGATAGCGTGTGCCCATGCTATCAGTGTTTGTAACTGCACAAATGAGCAGTCTTTAAGATAAAAAGAAATAATTCTGAACATAAAACGCGGATTCATGACCAGCTAACGCTGGGTACTATAGTCTGACAGCACGGCACCAACCCAAGCTTTCTAACATTAAGAACACGTGAGAAAGTAACACATAGAAACTTGGCTGTAGAAATTACTTTTCTTTCCTGCCTCCTATCACATCCCAGAAATCTGCCAAGGTAAAGGAAGATATGCATCCCCTTCTTCTGCAGAGAGAGCTGGAAGCTCGTTTCACTAAATCACACTTGTTACATATCATCGACCGCACACAATATACTTATTTCTGACCTGTGGCGATAATAATCTTCCATCCCTCTCCCCAAATGCACTTCTCTCCCCCAGACTCACCATTTAGCACAGGCTACCACCACGACTAGTGCTGGGTGGAAACATCTGCTAAAGGGTTGGGTACAAAATGGTCAAAAAGAATTAGGGTTATGTGAAGGAACGGCTAAGAAAAATGACACAATGCTACTTAAACAGGTACATCAGCATGATGTCCCTTTCTGAAATCATTTGTTTCCTCGCCAAAGCAGGGGGGGTGCTTTCAGAGGAGGCTGTATCCCAAACGGAAACATAAAAACTTGTCAGACATCTGTGTTTCAGTTTCATTGTTACCACACTGTTACCACAGTTGTCACCAAAACTTTAGGGTTTGTACCCAAAAGGCTGTACTTGGAAAGACAAGGGCTGATACTTCCCTTGAATTACCTGGCCACAGAAACCAGCACTGTGAGACATCACCTTTTTTTTTTTTCTTCTTTTCAAAAAACCCAAACAAACAAATGAAAATAACACAAGAGAAAACACTGAAGAATCACTCAGCATGGATATAGCTATGGTACAGCTAACTGCTGCCAGTTAACCTCAAGGCCTGATCCCTCACCAGATTTGATAGCTGCCTTGGCAAGTAGCTTCAGCAGTTACCTTCTCATCTCTGGAACCAATCCCAAAAGCAAAGCAGCTATTTCCAGAACTAGGTAACTCCGCCTCAGCAACCACCTCATTTACTGGGTCGACCACAGGCAGAAGCAGCTGTGCCCAGCCAACACCTGAAGGTGGCCAGACACAAGCCACCTCCTTGCTGGAGGCCAGACTGTGCAATGAAAGCAGTGCCAGGCTCTAGTGCCCATGAGCAACCTGGGAGGCAGAGAGGTAACAGCCCTGGTACAGCACCTTGGCTAATGCTTTGGGATTGGAGATGGACACATCTGTCCAGCTGTCACGCTGAGCAGAGCACAGGACAGCACTCTGTCAGTCCGTCCAGAGGTTAGCTATTTTGAGGGTGCGTCCACACTGAGACAATTCAAGGTCTGGTGCTTCCTCCCTTTCTTTCTTGCACTGGCGCTTGTCTGGCCACACACTGTACTGGGTCAGACAGCTAAAAGTCAAATGAACTCTAGAGAACTAAAATGGTCAAATTAGCCCTACAGAAAAAATGCAGACCGTTCCTGTGCAGTGTAAGTCTTTGCCATGGCTTAGTGCCAGCACAGGAGGAGGCAGAGAAGAGCCATCTCAGGTAGAGGGATGAGCAGGCTGGGATTCCCACTGCTGTAGCCTAAACTCAAATCACTGAGAAATCACACCCACAGATTCCCTGTGGTCTTTTGGCACTAACCAGATTGCGCAGCAGTTCAGAGACAGGAACAGCAGAAATTTCAGCACCCTGCTAAACAAGGGGATTTGGCACCACCTCTGTCTCGCAGACCCAGCGCCCAAGATGCCAGCGAGGGGAACCAACCTGGCAGAACAAATTGAGTGTAAAATGCTAACAAAATGCTAATATCATGGCACTGTGAGATGCTCTCACCTTAGCAGGGGTGATGAGAGGTACTAAATTAGTAAGTTCATATTATTGGCAGTGCATATATTGCCTTGAATAAACTTGGTCAGAACCAAGCCCGCCAAACATCTACAATCACAGCAAAGAGAGGCACTGGGTAACTGTTTCAACTCACTATTCCGACTACAGTGAAAATAAGGTAGAAGTTTACAATCCCCTACACCAGAGACGGCAACCAACCACAGAGACCAACAGAGGCAGGGGCTTCTGAAAGGTGAATTTTAAAAAGTATCTACTGTACTTGTATAATGTTACCTTCCCTACTGAAATACTGTCTTCAGGGAAGCAAGGCTGCCCTGTCATGAGATGGAAGAGTCTCAGAACAGCATCAAATCCAAATAAACACTTTTTGCCTCATTTTAATACCGAGGAAAGGTGGAGAAAAGTTATCTGGACATATAATTCAGGGTGATAGCATGGCCTCTTGCTTGGAGCATGTTTTCAAAGAAAGAACGAAAGCAAGAAGGCAAAGAGAAAATCAAATAAAATGTAACATGATTTTTAGAAGTTGAACCATGCCAAACATCCAACTTTTCTTCAACATGACAAAATAGTTTTTATACAAAGGAAGCACAACAGTTCTAGTCTCACTCAGTAAGAAATCTGATACACTACCACCTGAGTAGTAGTTTGTTGAGCAGAGAAGAGAGGGGTTAGTTCAAGAATAGTATGGTTGGAAAAGCAGCGGATCAAGAGGAGATGACAACAGATTTCTTTCTGAAAGGTGGAAGGATGTTATTTATGGACTTCTGCCAAGACTGGTCTTCATTCTGTTTTGATTCAATGTTTTCATTTTGATTTTTTTTTTTTTATGCCTTTAAGTGAGCACTACCAAAATGCACAGAAAATACAAAACTAGGAGGTACCAGAAGTACAATCCAGACTGAAACAACACAGAAGAAAAACTGCAACAGATCTTAAGGACAGCATGACAGAAATGGGGTGAAAAGTAACAACAAAGGACAGAGTAACGCACTTAGAGACTAGGGGTTTCTGCTGAAAAGCAATGAACTGTTAGTTGGAAGTAGCAGAGAAGCAAAAAGTTAGTGTATAGCCATCCTATAAGCAGTTAGCAAAAGTCACTAAAGAGACCTGGTTCAGAAGAAAGAAAATATAATGATTCAAAACAGCAGTTGTATTTCCAGCGCAGAAAAGGACATACAGATGCCACTACAGCAGACTACCAAGGTCTTGCTGGGAACACCATGTAAAAATCTGGTAATACATATTCACGAAAAAAATGTTTGGGATAGCACAAGAAAACATCTGACAAGAAAAAAAAAAAAGACAAAACGTCTTACTAAGTACGCGAATGAGACAATCAGCAGAGCTGGCATAAAGAATAAACGTAAGGTTACCAAAAATAAGTTTAGGCTGGACATTAATAGGGCTCCTAGGCAAAAAAAACACTGGCCTTAAATTTACATATCAGAGGATAGAGATGTGAATACAGGAAAAAATGTAACTAGTTCACAAGTGGATCTACATAGGTTCACAGAGACAGACATGGTTTCTGTGACAGCAAGGCATTTGGCTCAACCAGGGTGATTTATTCCAGTTCTGAGCCATTTGTCCCAGTTTTGGGTCCCTGAATACTCATCAGAACACAACGAGGGTCCTAGCACGTGACAGCAGAAGCCCATTCAGCCTGGCATTCTTGATCCAGTAACAGCCAACAGTAGATCACGAGGAAGGCAGGCATGTAGTATTTTGGGGAAGTATCCCCATTTGTGATTCAGGGACTTCCTCAGCTAGATAGATTTAATAGCCCTTTCCCCCACTAATTTGGCAGCCCCCTTTTGTGCCCATGTAAGCTTTTTTACTCACAACATCCACAGCTTAATTTCACACTTTATTAACAATTGCTTTCTTTTAGCTCGCTCTGAACCCATCTCCCACCATTCGTCATTCCTCTCAGGTAATGACTTTGCTCCCCCTTCATCCCATCTATGCCACTCATGATTCCTTCAAGATCCCCTGACTGTGATATGAAACCTCTGTTATATTCTCCTTTACCAGGCTGAAAAGTCTAAGCCTACTTCTGCCTTCCTTGCATGGAAGCTGTCTCAATACTTTTTTCACATTCATCACCTTGCCCTGTATTTTAACCATTCTACATATATCTCTTGTACAGTATTCAGGAGACAGGCCACACCACAGACTGCTGTCTGTTTTATTTCTTTCCTAACAATGAATTCCCAAAGTCCAACAAAGTAAGCTTGATGTCTACATCAGGCAAGTCAGCACAAACTTGAGTAACAACAGGGGACAGCGGTGGTGGTGGGAAGACACATGAACAAACTTAACATATCGGTGAAGAGGCAACACAACTTTTGGAAAAGGAAATCACGTCTATGAAGCAATTGCACTTCTCTGAAGAAATCAATGAACACGTAGATAAGAGAGACACAACTGAACGGCACACAGGTATACCTGTGCTGGAGTGGCTTGAGACTGACAGATGAAGCTGAACAGCCTGGTAGTTACTGCCTCTTCCAACAAAAGAGCTGGAGATGTGAAAGGAAATTATGAGGACACAGACTCAAGAAGGAAATGTACCCATTCTTCACACATTTCTCCTGTGGAACTCCTTGCAACAGGGTGTTTAGACACTTAAAAAGTTTACAAAGGCTCAAGAGGTCACAGGAAAAAGTTCATGGAAAGAGTCCAGTAAGGGTTCGTAAATACAAATTCACCATGTCTGGCTCAGAAAGTCTTTGACAAGCAAGTTATTGAAGATGAGGAGAATACTCTGGAAAGCTATCCCTACACGCTTGCCCTGCTCCTGTGCCCTTCACCACACCCTTTGCTTTTGCCACTCTCAGAAACAGAACAGCAGGCTTTCATATGCATGCAAGTGTAATTCTTCTCACTAAATAAAACGCAAACTGAATTTGATCAGCATTTATCAGATTGATTAAAAGCAGTATTTGTCATCTCAGGCCTTGATTGGGCTGGTAAGAGCTGTGATAACAGTTCTCTAACAACTCTTGATTTGAAAGCACGACAATTCCTCTATTAATTTACACAAGAGCCAACACTGCTGTCAGTAGATACACACGCTAACTCAAATCCAGTATATTTTACTATTGGCAGAATGAGTAGGATCACATTTCACCATGCTGCCAAACACTTGCCATTATAAGACAAACTCCTCTACATAAGACAACTTACAACTTTGCCAAACTGCCATTGTTTGGGCTGAAATTTTACAAGTGAGTGTTTTGTTTCCTCCCTTTTTATTCATTCAAAACAGTACAGCCATTTCAATAAAATAAAGAATAACGTACAAAAAGTTTTGTCTGTGTCAAAAGTTTCTGCCAGACTTTTCCCACTTTTTCCTAGATTTTTGAACCCCTGTCCGTTGGGATGGAGACTTGCAATTAGACTATTAGGATAGTGATAGAGTTGTCATTTCTGTGAACTCTACCCAAACTTGGCCAATTTCTTGATTACTTATTCCACAAGCTCCCTATTCATTCAGAAAACACTCTTTTGAGTCAGATAATTGAATGCTGTCCTAGAGAACTCAGATTCTACTAGAGATCTCTGTCATTTAAACTGAACGCTACAGACGAGGTCATTAATTTTCCAGGTCCTTGGCATGGGTCTACAAGGAGTGATTTGCAGAAATACTTAGTGTCTGCAGCTGCAGTGGAAGGCAGTGAAAGCTGCGTTCTAAACAGATTATGAAGACAATGGTTTTGAAAAACTCAGCCTCATCCTCTCAAAACAGGTTCTCCCAAAAAATGCCACAGAAACTTGATTCTTAAAAAAACAACCCTCAGAAAAACCAAAAAAGCCATTCTCACTCTGCATTTTATCCTGTGCATGCATGCACTGCAGGCTCTCCTGCTTTGGGATGAAGGTGCTTACAGTCCGAGTCTCATGATGCAGGTTGGGCAAGTAATGTCTCTCCATCCCACGAGTCAGAAACAACGTACAAGCAGCTAGGTATTTCACAAGGGTATGGACTGTGGCGGTAGGGCAGGATTTCTCCAAGTATCCAGAGTCTCAGGCAAAACATCAAACGTGCTAGGGAGCATACCAGAACTCTGTATAAATATGTTCCATTGTCAAGATCCATGTATAAGTTTCCAGCCAGCAAACTGGCTTGTGAACTCCCATCTGTGGGATACATACAGCTCCGAGAACTAGCATCCCACCGGGTATTTCCCATCAGTGATCCAGAGCCTGAAAAGAAAGGATAGCATAAGAGTGCCCACGGCGATGACTGAGAGGAACATAATTTGGCTTTGCATAAATGAAGGACAGCTGAATTTACTACTTTATTTAAAAACGGTAGTGTCAGCCACTGTTGTTAAATTAACACACAAAATTCAACAGGGTGCGTATATGCAACTGCAAGTACTTTAACTGCTTTTTCTCCTTTCCTTTCCACATGTCTCTGTTCTTCTCCTCAGAGTAACACTACAAGCTTGTCAGGGGAAGGACAGATGCCTGCTGTGTTTTCCTTTTCAGCCTCTCGTACACTGAATCCTAAAAATGGATGCTACTTTTTTTTTTTTTTTTTTTTTTTTTTTAAAAACATGAAAAAAGCAACACT
>VWZZ01003785.1:124456-140576 GCA_013399095.1 Psophia crepitans | reverse complement strand
GAGGAACGACGTATTTTGCAGGTATATCCTTGGCCACGATCTGCTATCACTTTATCTATAAAGTACCTACCAACACACAAGTATCCCTCTGTTTCTTAGTGCTCCTATGTCACAGAGCACCACCAGAGTAAGCGGTGCAGAAGTAAGAACACAAACATTTTTCTTTTGCAACTGATGAGTAATATCTGACTGAAAAATGATGAAAGCTGAGTAGAAAAACAATCTTGTATGGGAAAATTGTACATTAAAAAAAAGCAGTCAGGAAACATTCACAAGAGGATGAATCAAAACAAAAAACAAACTGAACATTTCCTATAAATCAAAGATTTCAAAATACTAAACAGTAAGAGACTTGATTATGATGAAATCTAAACACATGCAAAAATAAAAGGGCCAGACCAACAAGGTGTTTTGCAGTATTATTAAAACGATGGTCCACCTTGAGAAGGTAGTTTTCAGATGCACTGACAACTCTGGACACTCTTATTTNAAAGACATGAACAAAGCAACACTACTCCGAAAGCCTCCTTTAGTTCTATTTATTCTTACCCGGTCATCAGTGCTTAGAAACAAACATTCTTCCTGTCCACTGCTCTCCTGTGAAAGACCACAGTATCTATAGTTACTGGAGAAGAGTGCTTCAGTTATCTAGGCTCCAATCCTTTCCATGCTTTACTTTTCAGCTTGTCCCAGAAGGCTTGCTTGCTTAGAGGATACCAGAACCAAGATCTCTCTCTTTCCAAAGGCAGCTGCTGAAATTCTCTCTCATCACTGGGAAGCTCGTCACTCCTTAAAAGAACCAAATACCAAGATCGCATCTGAAACTGAAGAGCTAAAGAGTCACTTCTGATCAACTTACAACGTCCAGCCAACCTGCCAGGCCTCCCTGGTATGAGGAAAGCAGTGAGACTGCAACTCTAGCCCTAAGAAATGCTGTCAGAGAGCACAGGCTGCGCTTTTCAAAAAAAGAGCTACCAGCTTCCCCTAAACCATTTTTTTCTTCTTAGCTGTATGTCTTCCTGTCAAAGGAAAGGATATCGGGCAGGTGGCACACACCACCACAGTAACACTGCAAAACTCTCACCGGGACAGAAATAGCATCAGAAACAGCACTCCAACTTCCTTCAAAATATCCATGATTTTCTAACTGCCCTAAGAAGCAAACACCACGATAATTCCCCATCCTAAGAACGGAATGGCATTAGGGAGCAGGGTGAGAGCAACTGTATTAAGCAAGAATCTTTCCTATTCATTTCTTAAACCATGTCTGCTTACACGAGGCAATCTTACACAAATATGAGATTTTTTGGTTGATTTTGCTGGGCTATTTCTCCTTGTCTATTTGGATATCATATTTATTAAAGAAAACTGTATTTTTGGCTAGAGGTAGCTTAAGAGCTTTCCTCCTTAGCCTCCATGAGAAGACACTTCCCTCAAGTTCAGTGGAAGAGCACAAATTTGTGGCTAAGAAATTTTGGGTGTAATTCTGAAAGAAACAAACAAGCCAAAGTCCACGTTCACGCAAATATCCTCTCAGGACAGCTGTTTATTTTATATAATTCTTCCAGCTGTGCAAAAGGTGCTCTAAACAAACGCAGCATATTGCAGATTAAAGGGAAGCAGCTCAACACAACCTGCACTATGGCAGAGTTCTTCCCTGGGGGGAGCGNGAAGAGTGCTTCAGTTATCTAGGCTCCAATCCTTTCCATGCTTTACTTTTCAGCTTGTCCCAGAAGGCTTGCTTGCTTAGAGGATACCAGAACCAAGATCTCTCTCTTTCCAAAGGCAGCTGCTGAAATTCTCTCTCATCACTGGGAAGCTCGTCACTCCTTAAAAGAACCAAATACCAAGATCGCATCTGAAACTGAAGAGCTAAAGAGTCACTTCTGATCAACTTACAACGTCCAGCCAACCTGCCAGGCCTCCCTGGTATGAGGAAAGCAGTGAGACTGCAACTCTAGCCCTAAGAAATGCTGTCAGAGAGCACAGGCTGCGCTTTTCAAAAAAAGAGCTACCAGCTTCCCCTAAACCATTTTTTTCTTCTTAGCTGTATGTCTGAATATCTGACTGAAAAATGATGAAAGCTGAGTAGAAAAACAATCTTGTATGGGAAAATTGTACATTAAAAAAAAGCAGTCAGGAAACATTCACAAGAGGATGAATCAAAACAAAAAACAAACTGAACATTTCCTATAAATCAAAGATTTCAAAATACTAAACAGTAAGAGACTTGATTATGATGAAATCTAAACACATGCAAAAATAAAAGGGCCAGACCAACAAGGTGTTTTGCAGTATTATTAAAACGATGGTCCACCTTGAGAAGGTAGTTTTCAGATGCACTGACAACTCTGGACACTCTTATTTTATGCTCTCCAGTTTTTCTTAGCAATATAAATAAAAACTGTTGTTGACAAAAACTACCCAAACTTGTAATAACCATGAAAGAGAGTAACAAGATGGGAAACAAGTCATACAAGACAGGAAAAGCGAGAAAGCAGAAATCCAGGAAACCTGCAGCAGAATAACAAACAAACAGTTCAATCTTTTTGAGGGCAGTGGGATGCAGTGATGATGGCTAGGAATACACACTCTTCTGGTCCTCTTTCGCTGTAAGCGATTTATCATGGGCTTGACCTCTTGCCTGTCTTGGCTTTTTAAATATAAAAGCTCCTCTTCAGCAAATACATTCTCATCTTTAAAACATAATTATGATCTGAAAGTTTACACTAAAAATAGCACTAAGGAGCTTCATATTCATGTCTTCTTGATTTCTGTATCAATTTACTTGATTGCAACAGTCAAGCATGTGTCCTCTGGTCCTCAAGACTGAAAGGAGTTCTTATGAGGGTTACTCCTACAGAGGTGTTTGACAGGGTCACAGTTTTGAGTTTACATCCATAAATAATGGTTGACATATCAATGTGTAATTGTAAATATATATATAAAGGACAAAGCATTCACAAATGTTTAGCAACTTTAAGAAAAAGCAAGTATTTGAGTAAAAAAAAAAAAAAAAAAGATTAGGGAAACTTAGGAAAAAAAATAAAAAGAATACATACTCCACTAATCCATACTGGCATGCCAGGAAAACTTAAAGACAATTTGGAACAAACTTCACAAATTCTTACAATTAGGAAATACATGAGGAATAACATCATGAATAAGTCTTCGAATTAGCAAGTGACCAAGAAGTATATGCTTTGCCAACTTCAGTTCAAATCAAAATACTTCATGATACAAGCATATTTTTAGTACTTTTACAAATAAATGAGTTCTTTGGAATAAGATTCTTCACTCAGTAACATTCTCTTTTTTTTCCTGCAATGTCAGAAACAGCCATTTCAAGGTGGCTTTTGCAAATCTGCAAATTGAAAGGGACAATTAACATGTAAACTCACATGAAGTTAGACTGCTCGAAAAAAGGACAAAAGTCTTTTAAATATGAATCTTGGAAAAGTTGGTTTTGTTGTGGTTTTTTATCCCCTTCGCTTTAACAACTGTCCGAAATAACTGCTGCACTAACCTGATGACACACTTATTTACTATATTTTCTTATGCCCGTTATTCAGCTGCTGGCAGTCATACAACTTCATTTAGCAATAGCTTGGACCCCTCAGTAAGGGAATGTGTACGTAGTAGCTCTCTAATCTTGCTGCCCAGCTGCTAAGACAGTCACATGAGTCACTTGCTGCCTTTAGAGCAACACACACCACTTGCTGAATTTAGAGACATTCTCTGTTTCTGCACTGGCCATAAATTGAGTAATATCCTATATCCTAAGCACACACGAAACTCTCTAGGTGTTTTGTTGGTTTGGGTTTTTTCATTTGTTTGGTTTTGGTTTGTTTTTTCCCCCCTCATTTAAACTGGTGAGTCAAATAATGTATTTTTCACTAATGCAGTTAACAAGCCAGCTCCACAAAGTGATTTATGTACCGGTTTTCAGCATTATCGTTTTCACTCCAGCCAGGCTAACTTCAGGAATCAGTTCAAATGTAGGTATCTTCACCTAATCGTTCAGTGAAAATCCAGCCCTGGAAGAATGAAGAATGACTCGGAACAAAACACTTTACAGCGATTCCTTCCTTATCATGATTTTAAACTGCACTGTTTGGAACACCACCTTATTCAACAGTCTATTTAAAAACAATTTGCATAAAGACTGGCATAGTTACTTCCATGCAGCACTTTGGTCCACTGATACATAAAAACTCCTTGCTGAAAATACTTTACTTATTGACATAATCTATAGGCACTATGTGGGAAGTACTTTCACATGCAAACAGTACACAGCCTTACAACACTGTGAGGAGAATTTTCTCTGGACTGTCACTGTGTCCTCCACTGAGGCCCTACGATGTTTTGTTTTACCCTACATCACATACTATCTTCTTTCCCATGTCCTGCTCGTGTCTCATTATGGCACTGCTCCTTGCAGATGGCTGTATATGGAAGAGATCAACAACACAATGTATTATGCTCCGGTTATGCATGTTCATAGGCTACCTGTGTAACATAACTCCACAGAATCATACTCCAAGGTATACAGCTAATGTCACCAAAACGGAGGAGTCTTTTACATTAGACGAGACACACCTCTCCAGTTCAAAAAGACATTGGCCCAAATTGCAAAAGGTGTTTTAAGTGTGCCTCAAAAGCAAGCAGGGTGTCAAGCCTTACCTACCTATTAGTTTCAAGTACAGCCAAGCTTGCCTTAAAATGGTCTTTACAGACTTCTTGCCAGTAGGAAATCACAGTGGGCAATGTCCCAGCTTGCCAGTGGAGCAGCAGCACATTTTCAAGTTAAATACTCTAATCTGTCAGATAACATTAAATAGAGCTCCATAACTAGCCAGAGTAGAGTATCAAGTAGTAACAACTAAGCTTTTCACTCATGTTGTACCATTCTAAATTAGCATTTGTAATAATAAATTGCTAAGCTGTTTCAGCAAACTTTGCACTATAATCCAACCAAATACAAGCAAATTCCTTGTATTAATATTTAATATCTAAAAAATTCTAGTCACTGATGTACACAGTGGTAGTCAACCTACAGTCAAATTTCAGACTAACACACACATATGTACTGTTCTTACGAATAACTCAGGTTTCTGAAGTCAAAAGATATGGCAGAACTGTATTTTTCTTTTGTATTTTTTGCACTTTACAGACTTTTCTGCCAAGGCAGTATTGCTCTTTCCCATGTTTGTGTGTCTCTTTACACAGCAGCAATAAACAATTATAACAATCAAATGAGGAAAATACAACTTCAGGAAGCAAAGTGGCAGAGGAACAGGAGGTAAGATTAGCAATTGAAACTAATAATCTAGATGAATCTCAAGAGTCTCCAATCCAGCTGGCATAAATTCCCATCCTCCTTTACGCTCTCTTTCCCACAATCAGTATAGCATTCCATTTAGCTATCACAGCATAATACTCTACATCAAAATTAGGAATTGCTACCCCCAACACTGAGAAAGGATTTCTGCATATGCCATTTTTAATCAACAATTTGTCTCAAGTAACCAGAATGCCTTAAAGCAGGCCAAACCATGCTGACATATAAAACAATTCTTGGAAAAAAGGCTGCAATTTGATAATACATGTATTATGCAGTCTATTAAAGAAGCCTCTCTGCCTAAGAATTCAAGTTTATGGGTATATTTCTGTGATAATCTGAAACCTTTCAGATGGTCTCTAGTAAGAGGTAGCTGCCTGGAATAAAAACATTGCCTACAGAACAATGTATGATGGTTTAGTGGATTAGCATGTTAAAAGCATAACCTCTTTTGACACAGCTATTTTTAAATGGTCTTTAAAAAAAACGCATAAAATGTTAATTCTGTTTTCCAATAAACATAATTTTTGATCTGCTGAGTCAGAGGTGTTATGCATAATAATCACAGCAGGCGTACAATGCTGTTTGTATTTGTTTGGAGAAAAAAGCATGAGCACAATTCCATGCAAAAAAAAAAATCAGAGTAGAATTCAATTGAAGGCAAATACACCAGAGGGAAACAGTAATTCTGACAAAACAGAGCACTTGTTTTCCTAGGTACAATCCACATTACTAGAAAATCATCTCCAAAGCCATGTAACATTTACGTTCAGGTTTTATGATACACACTTGCAACACCGGACTAAAATACTGTGTGCTACTAAGTCAGTACCATATCACTTTTCTATGTATCACTTTTAATTCTGAATTCAAGCCCACAAAACCAACAAACTCACTAACCTTAGTGAGCACTTTATCATGCACTATCTGAATGTAGTAGAAGAGTTTTGTGTTTGTACAGTTCCCAGAAATAATGACAGCAGGGTTCTGAATACCTATGCATGTCCAAGTACCTAATCTTTTTACCCCCCCCAAAAAAAGTTATGGATCTACATGGACACAATTTTTTTTTTTTTTGCTTTGATGAAGTTCTGATGGTTTTGTTGCTGAAAAATACATTCTTCTAAATGTACATTACGTGTTATTTTCATAAATATTTAATATAACACACATTCCCTTACCGAGAGGGCCAATGAATCTCCCACAACATTTAAGTATTATTTACTTGGTTGAAAAATATAATCAGATTAGTACAGTAGTTATTTTTCTTTGCTTCCAAGACAGTTAAATATTTTTCCAAGATCTTTAATAAGAGGATTTTTGTCCTTTTCAAACACTCTAATTTAATCTGTGGTTACATTAATTGCCCTTTCAAGTTGACAGACTTGTAAAAATCATCCTGAAGTGTCCGTTTCTGATACTGCAGGAAAAAACGAAAATGTCAGTGAGTGAAGGAGGGATCTTATTCCAAATAATTAATTTATTTGTAAAAAACAGAGTACAGCGGTTCCCTGTTCACACTGTAGAAAGAGACCAGTCCTTCACTGCAGGTCTGCTCCTACCACACTCAGGACACTGCAGGTCCATCATTAAGCAGCATCCCCTACTGAGAAGCACATGAGTCTACTGTTCCATGATGTACCCTCAATGACCATCAGTTTCCAAATGATGCTTAAGAAACAAACAACTAATTTTAACCTAAAAAAGAAAAAAAAAAAAAAAAGTCCTGAAGAGCTTCATTCTTGACAACCTCAAAGGTCACCCCATTTCATGAGTGCCACCTGAAACAATCTCAAATGCATGTTACAATTAAAAAAAACCCAAAACAAACAAAAAAAGAGTTGGGGGAATACCACTCACTCCCTGAGAAGCATTTCGACTTTAACATAGGTGGCTTATTCTGAGACAGGCTTAAAACTTTAGCATTACAGACTATACAGTTACTACTGTACATTTACTAATGACCTACCTAGAATTTGATATATGGCAATGATGATATTTGGAAAGCATGAAGTAGAGGCTGAATATCTTTAAGGTCACAGTGAAAAGAATAGTCAGCATACAACTGGATTTTAATAAGCTTTGCCAAAGGAATGCAGGACATGCATTTTTATTGACTGTTCAATTTAATTTGTTTTGATTTATACCAAAGCACTGTTGAAGAGGCCAAGGAAACTTTCTAATAACCTGGTCAAGATCAGACAGGAAAAAAAAGTCACCCTCTTCCATCTACAAATTCTGTAGTTCAGGTCATTTAATAACTTTGCCAGCGACCGCAACATACTCAAAAAATATCAAGAAACACACTTCCTAATCAACTGATGAATGCAACAAGTGGAGGTGAAAAAAAAAAAAAAAAAGAATACATTTTTATCTCTGCATAACCAGTTTGAAAATACCCAAACCAAGAAGATAGAATACTTGCTTTTCAGGCCTGAGCTCTGCCATGCACGGGGAGAGGGGGGAGGGGAAGGAAATATACGTATTTTTGACTACCTACTGTCTCAGACATACCCCTGAACACAAAATCACATCATCAATTTACAAAGTTGCTAAGTAACAGTTCATTCAGAAGAGGGATACAAATACATTACGGTCTCCGTCCCCTAGACCCCTTAACCTCCATACAAAGGCCTAAGTTACAAAAAGTTTGGAGATAGATATATACATGTGTGCGTGTATATATATGGATGGATAATCTTCAGAGCACTGTTGGCAGCAAAAATGGTGGCAAATTTCTACATATATTTGGGAAGGAAGAATTAACAAATCAGTCAAACTCTGTCTTCTTCAAACTATGAGTCTTACTATCTCAAGGAAACAAACGTGATTTAAATACTACTTCACGTAACAGCTACGGAGCGCTTGCAACTTGACAGCAAATTTCTGCCTGCTTTAAGCTCTTCTGTTAAGCTACCTGCACTATGCTAAAACTACAACCAAATATCAAACTACCTCCTCTATGACAAAAGTCGAGATGCTTAGCAGAAAGGATTATTTGACCTTCAACTACAGTTTAACAACTAAAACTAGGATGAGAATAGGGAACATTTAGGGCATCCATGAAGTCTTTGAGGGTTTGCTCGGAGAAGACATACTTCTGTGGCTTGATTCCTGATGAAAACTGCATAAACAGCACAATATTCAAATACTTATTCAGACAAAACCTTCAGGGAATTCAATATGCCTAATGAAGAATTGTGGAGTTCATCTCAATATAACTGAGTACATTATCAGTTTTGAGGCTGCAACATTACTGTGCGACTGAAATCACAAACTCATAGGATTTAAATATTTTGAGAGACCGAGTGGCAGTGATTTAAGTCATCGGAGTCCCTTCCTGACCACACCTCCTTTTTCACTCAAGGCTCAAGAAAGATCCAGTCTCCTTTTATGTTCAGTAAAATAGAAAATAATAATACATATTCAACCTCTCCAAACTAAAGCACCTTTCTACTCCAATCAAATGAACAAGAAATCAAAGCAGTTAACTGCTTAAATGCACTTTCCTTTCAGCACAAATATTTAAGTGTAATGAAGAGTTAGAAGTTTGTTTTACATGATACATAGATAAAAACTGTACTAGAAACCAAAATGTATTATTCAAGATAGACTTAATTACTTGTTCTCAAATATTCTGAAGTGTTCAAGTTTTCAAAGATAAAATATTATTATACTACAGGGGAGACTTCTAAACCCATTTTTTTCCAAGAAACTAATTTCATAGTTTATCATTTCTGAAAGTGTAATCTAGATTTCTGTTTGCCTTCTACAGCAATTGATGCTAGGAGTGTGTTTGAGTATTTCTTACGAGAAATAGTGATACCACATATTTGATTAAAGCTACAAGGCTGCAAAACCAGACAACTTTTCCTCATAGGCTAGTTTAACATTTATCCAGTTTGGGACTATTCCCATCATCCAAATACCACTAGGATGAAGTTTCCCATGTTACTCTACACCCAATTATCGTGTTGATGATGCTACAAGGTAATTCCACAGTACTCCTCAGCACAATTTTTGTAGTACAAAAATTATCAATATCAACACTTAGTGGGACATAAATTCCTTTTGAGAGAATGAAAGAGTTTTAAACAAGTGAAAGAACTGCTGGGTTCAGAAAAGAATGCATCCAGAATAAAGGCATATACTCGTGCAGCTAAGACAAAACCCCTTTAAAATTACAACTGGGAAAACATTACAGTTTACAAGTAATGAGAAATTAAACGAGTTTGATATAAATATTTCATATGTACTTTTTAAAGCAATTTCAACACATATTAAAAACAGCCTGAATAATTAGGATAATTAACATATTATGATTCTTGGTAACTTTTTAAGTAACAAATAATGTAACTGTTGTTTAGGAATAGAGCTGATTTCATTGTACTGGTATGCTTATAACTGTACTTAAACACCATTTAAAATAGCATGTAGTAACACCATCCTTTGACAGATGCAATAATATTTTTATTACTTTTTCTGAAACTGATTAAAATATAGCCATAAGCTATGTGTTTGTGCTGGGGTATAATTAGAAGTGGTTTAGTCTAAACACAATCCTAGTATTCAAAAGAATTAAAGAAAACTGTCGAATCACAGAGGAAAAAAAATCTGCAGATTCAAATTAACTGGCATTTATTGTAATCAGCTATGTCTAAGCTCTTCTCTAAGCTAGGTGGTTCACCGTTTCCTACTGTCCTAGATGAAGCAAATTATGCGTGTATTGACCACAAGAACTTCCAGTGAACAAAATAAGCTCGAACAATGTATATGTTTAGCTTTTCAACACAGCACAAAACCTTGACATGATTTTAAATTTGTTTTATTTTAGTTTAATACTCTTTGTAAAGTACTTGTGAGGAAAAGAGCCCCAGTAACTGACAACAGGTAGCTAACACCATAAATTTACGCCTTTGTAGTGTATCATCTGATGAAAACACAAGAGCAGTTGTAGACAATTTCTACTTTTACATATTTATATTGTATCTATACTTCCATGTGATAAACACAGTATTATTATTAAGCGTTGCATGTAGGCAGCTGTACTAAATGCACAATTAGTATAAATGAAAATTCCACATGTGACAGTAAGAGTTTGAAGAAACTTAACATTTACAAACTTGTAAATCTTTTATTACTAACTATACAGGCTTGATTGAAATTTAACAGTAAGCTGCCAGAAACTCTCTTTCTGCCTTTTCTTCAGCGTTCTCTCTTAAAAAAGAATTCCTGTATCACAACTGATTCAAAAGACATCACATTCTCCCTAAATAGCCAGATGTCTCCTTAAAACATGTGTGTGTGTGTATGTATCTATATTACATATAAATGTAACATTCATGATAAATACATATATCACACAATAAACAGCTTTATTAGTAGTGACAAGCACTTGGGACAGTGAAACCTGATTTGCATACACAGGGTCTTTCTGCTGTTCAAACGTTTAGTGTAATGAGATCTCATTAATTAGGATGATTTGCAGGGCTTTTTAGAGAACTCATGCACTAGTAAATCTGATACCCAGTAGTATACAAATACATACTCAATAAATGAAGAAGGAAGATAAGCTTTCTGACATTCTCTTTGCTTTTTGATTACTTGGCAATTCACAGTAAATGTGCATAAGACAAAATCAACCATCTACATCTTATTTCATAAGAAATACTTCAGATTTGGCAGCCTCCAAAGTGTAATGTGACCCACAACCATAAAGAAAAGCTTTGAGGGGGAAAACTAGTGATACACAGTGCCAGGCTATTAGGTAAACTACCTGTACAGTACGTAAGTAAGTCTATGTGCAATCTGCATGGTTCAATGACATCAAATAAACTATTATATACAGCAAATGGGAGAGATTATTATTAGTTATCCTAACTTTAGTAAAAAAAAAAACTTTGACAAATAATTCCCTTTAAACACTTTCTAATCTGATTTCTAGGGATATTCTCCTTTGAGAGAGGAATTTAGCACATTAAGTGCAAAAGAAGATTATAGCAATTCAGTTTACTGTAACAGACACCTCCTGCATTTTTCCAAGTTCCTTTACATAGTTATTTCTTAATTGCATCTGATGGCAATTCTAGGTTTTACTTTCCTGATTCCCACTTGACTTTTCAAAGCTGATTTGAACTATTTTACTTCGGAGTTTTGAGTTACCGTTCTGTGTATTATAGCCACACTTGTCCACACTCATTTGGTTTATCTATCTCACTTTTTGGTTTTATACTAGTTTGGCCCCGGTTTGTTTTTTCTCTTTCCTTTCCTTTAAACAAATAAAATAAAATTATGCACATCAGGCCACATTCTATCCTCTTCATGCCCCTAGTAAGTCTATCAAAACTGCCAGGGTTAAACATGCGTAAAATAGCTCTGGTTATGTATTTTAATATATTTGACAAGGTATCTCTACACGCTGGACAGACAGTGAATTAGGAAAAGGACAGAAATTATTACAAAGAAGGCTATAATAGAAATTGATTTATTCCTTCAACATAAGAATAACGATATACGCTTTCCCACTCTTCACAGACAAGTATGTACCTACGCAGTCATCTCAAAACCCTGCTATGTATGGTGGTTAATTTTAATGCCACGATCCTACAGTAACTGTTAACAAGATATGCAGAGTCCATTTAAATAATAACCATTTTAATATATGCTATGAGAAGGCCCCATTCTTTATAACTGTTATCGCATAACTACTTTTAAAAGCATGTTGTATCTTGGTAAAAAATTTAACCCCCCCTCCAATTCTATTCATTTCTGCTAATTTGTCCTTCTAAGATGAGATGGTAACAGGTGAACATTGATACTGAAGTAGACAAAAAATACTTTAACAAGCCAATCTAAATAAAAGTAAAACTAAACTTGTAGTAATGGTGACCAGTTCTGTTCCATATTAGGTTTTCATAGCTTGCTTACAATTAGACTTTTTCACATTTTATGTTTGGTGGACAACTATTCATTTAAAATGCATTAGTAACTGCAATCTATCCAATTTCAGACAAAGGGTCACTATATTCCTTCAAAAATTAAAAATAAAATATAGGCAGCTATATAAGTGTTTATATCGAGAGTTAAGCAATGTTTTACACTCAAGTTACAAGTTTGCACAATTTAAATATCAATATAAATTTAATGAAATTCTAGATGCATTTTTTTTATCAACAGGAAAAATACACAACTCTATTTTCAAAATGCTCAGATAAATGCAAATAAAATCCCCTACACTTCAGAAATTTAAACATTTTACATTTGATCAATATAAAATGATACTTTGTTCTAAAATTTGAATTATTTTTAAATAGTTTTTTAAGGCTACCTAAACATTTGGTAATTGGTAAAAGATGCTTAACAATTCAGTGGACAAATACTGCACATTTCTTTCAAAAGCAATGCAAGCTAAACCCTCACTAGTAGCAGATATTTGGAGAATATCTCTTTGAAAGCAAGTGCTCCATCACTTCAGTGGTGATGGCTGCTAGTTCCTTTTACCTCTACACTGATTTGAGAGTGGTCTAATTGCTCTAACATACTTCACATTTTCCAGAATAGCTCCCCTTGGTAAACAGATAAACTTGTTCAAGAACCCTCCCAAGAGGTATTTGCTGACAAAAATTGGTTTTAAAGATGTAACAGATTATAAATACAGAATTTAAAAAACTTTTTAAAGTTTTAGCCTCTGAAATAAACCATCTCTTTTAACAAAGTAACCTTGAACAGTTACAAACAGGGGTTTATTTAGACCAGGAGCAGTGCCCTTTTTAACCCATTAATTTTAAAACACATGCACTACCCTGAAAGGAGGAGGCTTAAGGGCACCATTTTGACTGACTAGCTGCAGAGATGGACGACCATTAGAAGTGGCTGTGCTTTGTATGCAGTGCCCTTTGGAATTTCACAAACTTTTTAAAAGTTTCTTAATTTAAATCTCAAAGTTTTACATTGGGAAACTGATTTTTCAGGATAATTACTAAAAGAAAAGTACACACCAAGAGACACACTTGAACTAAGCGTTCAAGAGAAGTTGAAGGCATGTCAATTTAGATGCTTGTATTTGCTGCACTGTTGTAGAATACTGTAGTTATTAACTTTCAAACATTATTGAATAGGATGGATAAGTGTCCAAGAAGGATTTTAATACATTTACAGCTCCCCAGTTTACCTACAGAAAGCAAGGTAACTTTACCAACAACAGCCCATAGTATTTGTTTCCTCGGATGTTTGAATTTTAGAAAATCTTGAAAAAATCGTACTGAATCATGTACAGAACCAGAGCAACCTATATTGGAGAAGATTATCTTAAGTCTTAGAAGTAAGGAAGCTGTGAAAGTTACTTCTCCTTTTATCAAACACCACATCATCCCCATAAGAAGAATTCAGTTTTCTACAAAAAGATAGTAAGTAAGTTTGTAAAAAACAATCCTAAACAGCATCTATCTGGTGCTATTATTACCACCATCTGGATTATACCTTAAAATTAAACCCAGTTTAGAAGAGTATCAAATTCTGTGAGGACACCCTTTCCTCTTCCTCATCCCTATGTCCTGAATTTTGTACTATGGTTGGATACTCTGAATTTACTTTGTAATACATAACTGTAAGTCAAGAAAGATACTCCACAACATGTGCTTCTTTCATGCTTTTATTACCAGTGCCTATACCTATTTTCAGCATTACAATATTAATAATTTAGAAGCTCTCAATTAGGTAAAAACGCAGTAACACTTCGAACACTTCATACTGATGGTCACAGGCACAGTACTTGAAGAGGTACTGAGAACCGTATTTAAGAACATTAGCTAGTTTACTAAAGTTAATTCTGTACATCTACTATCTATCTATCCTGGTACATTAAAAACACCAACATGTGGTGTACTGCTGTTAATTAATCAAATTTCTTTGCATTTCAGGATAACATTACTTCAATCAACATAAAGAAGAGATTGGTGTAAGAAATATTTGGAAAGGAACTTTGAAGTATGAATTCTTGCTAACTATAAAAGAGATCCCTAAACCATAAAAAAAAAAGAGTTTTGGAAAAATGTTTGATTTGATTCCTTTATACAAACTGATTAGTCTTCCTTAATGAGCCTTTTTTTCTAGCCTAAGAGTAGTTAATGTGATTTAATTTTCACAACTGTGACTCACTGGAAAACTTTGAGATTTATTCCAAAATCTCTAACCACAAGGCTGTCCCAGACAACAACTACTGTACAACAGCTTCTTTGGTCACACTCGCAGAAAAGGTACAGATCATTTATGTACGTAACACATGCTATCCCACACACAGGGCTATCACAACTGATACTCAACTTTCACAAGTTCAAAGAAAACACTTGCTGAAATAGCCTCCCTAAGAGTTCAGTACTCCATCTTCCCTCACGAGAATCACATACCTCCATTCAATTTTTAATCCAGAATTAAATACAAAGATTACAAAAACAAGGCATGTGTAAAAGAAACATCATAACTCCTCATAAAGGCATCAAATTGCCATGTGAAGAGGCGATGTTAATTTTTTTAATAGGATATTTCACCGAAAATTAAAATACATAGGAGATAATAGGGACAAGCAGAGTATTTCACATCATCACATTTAAACATTTACAAGTTAAAAATTAAGCAAAAAACTGTATCAGCCAGAATCCATGCTAAAAGCACGCATGCACGCACACATGCACACATACACATGAAACTAGACTGCAGTTAGGATGATTTTTCTTTTTTTAAACAAAGCCAGAGGCAGTTCTTCCAAGGGATGTTATAATTACACAGCTAAGGTGTACTTGTAAAAAGTCCCTAGTTGAGCCAATTAAAACCTACAGTTATTTTCACTATTTTCAAAACCTTTCAGGACTGTTCAGAAGATTTAAGTATAGACAAGCTCTACAATACTTTTCAACAAACTCAGGCATCCCCAACAAAACTGTATTTATTCAAAGTAAAAATAATGCACTTCACAACTTTTACAAAATGTCTATGAAACTGCCCTATGCACATGGGTCTCCTCTCAGGGAATTCATAGCTAGCAGAACAGCACTAGGTTTTTAATATTAAACAATCTGAGCATATTTCATTTCTGCAACACCCATTCCAAAAAAACGCTCTCCAAAACACAGCATTTTAATTAACACACCAAGAAAACTCCCCTGAAGACCTGCTACACACAAAAGAATTGCTTTGATCCAAACGAATCTGCACGTTTTCCCCTATTATCCTGCCTTAATTTATCAGACCAGGGCCGATTTGATACCTTTCCATGAAAAAAAAAAACAACGAAGCATCCCTCTGCTAGAGGCAGAGGTGCTGCAGAGGTGATGATAACCCTAGGAAAAGAGAAGCTGTCTCTTTAAAATGCCCTGCTATGTCCCTGATCCCACGTGGAACCAACATCAGCAGCACTTTCGCATTAACTTCAATGTGAGGCGAGATGAGGCATCATTATTTTATATAAATAAAACGAGGTGACTGCAGAATACATTCTTTGTAGGAGACAAACAGGTGAACTGAACGTGCCAGAGAAATCAGCAACCACCCGCAGAAGAGGTGCCCTGCCCCTGAGCCCTCTCTGCTTTCCCTATGGAGCATTACCTCAACCCCCCACTACTCTGAAGAATCCAGTTTAAATAGAGGAGGGAGCCACCAGGAAAACTTGAAATTCAAAGGCAACGAAAATGCACTTTATAAACCGGAAAGGTTTACTCTTTGCCTCACACATCCTAATTAGATCAGGAAAGTGACACTACAAAGGCATTACATTCCGGTCCGAAA
>VWZZ01003785.1:101150-122336 GCA_013399095.1 Psophia crepitans | reverse complement strand
GGGGGCGCGGGGCTCCTTCAGTCCCCTGCCGCCCGTGAGGGGAGGCGGGGGCTGGGTGGTGGGCGCTGGAGCGGCGCCGTGGCGGCCCGCCCGCACCCTCTGCACCTGACCTGCCCCCCAATCCTCCTGCGGAGCCCGGGGCGGGGGGGGCCGCACAGCCGTGCCGAGCGTCCGGACCCGCCGGCTGCCTCCTCCCGCCCCCCTCTTGTCCCGCCGCGTTTGCGGTAAAAGCCGTAGGATTTTTATACGGCCTTCAGGGTCTAAAGTTTAATAAGCTGGTCTGTATTGCAGCATAATTAGCAACGTCGCATGTATATATGCGTTCAAAAAACCCAAACAGTTTTCAACGGGAGGGAGCCCTATAGAAAAATACCCTGATGGTTTATGGACTGAAAAAGCCCTAGGGTTAAAGAGTGCTAGCAACAAATGCCTTTCTCCGTAGTACAGTTTACAACCGTTAATGTGCTAGAGCATAATTAAGAGCTGTGGAATAGAGAAGCCTTTGGTTGTGGTCGGGCTCAGCCCTGTAATCTGAAAGCAGGAAGGGAAGCCTGTGCAAGCACTGGGGGGAAGCCCGCTTCCTGCTCAACGGCTCATTCAATCGCACAGCAGCCTTTCGATGTGACCTACCTGCCCTTCCAGCTGATAATGTTTCAAAGCCTGAAGCACTTCGTGGAGTGGAAGAGAGGAACATGCTCAGGAGCTATCACACCTTTTTGGTAGTACTAAGTATCTCTAAGTATTTGCCTACTCTGAACTAGTCAGCTTCATGAGAACCTTAACTGCCTGTTCGTTTAGGATGTAGTTCATGTGTTGTGTGCATTGTTCCTTAAACTCTGCTCTGGTAGTGTGATCAAACTGAAAATGTTAATTGCAGATTGAGTAATGAACATTGACACGTGACGCATCCTGGTACTCACGAATGCCCTTCCTTCAGAGAGGAGGGCTGAAGTCAATCTAATGCTGTACACATTGATGCATGTCTGCCTAAGTGGTACTTGTACCTCTAATATTAATAAATGGACTTACAACGCAGACACAAACAAACCTCTGAAAACACTGTGTCTGTGATATTGACTTGGATAAGGCATTGTGATGCGCTGCTCTTGTTTTCTTCTACTTCTCTTCCCTCCCTTCCTTGAAGTCTGTGATGATGCTCTTTTTCTGCAGGCTTGTGTTTCCATTATGAATTGCTTGATTAGAAGTCCTTTTGCACCCACAAAAAAGCAAACATTTGCCTAGCTTGTAAAGTTAACTTAAACACTGGATAGCGCTCAAAGGAGAGTGGAAAGATTCTTCTGATGCTGTTCTATAAAAGACTCATTTGCAGGAAACTACAGTGTGCTTGAAGGTTTTTTTTGCATTCCACCGGAAGAATATACCTGCACAGGATGTACAATCTAAAGTTTATTCCTGGAATAGCTACTTCTTACCCAATGAAGAACATTCATCTAAAACATTGTTTTCTGTCTGAGCTACTGAAAGCGGTATTTAATTTTGTTTGCTGATATCGAGCAAAACTGGCTTTTTATTGCAGACTTGCAGTTATCAATCTTTAATGTAAACAGAAACAGATTTAAGTTTAGAATTGGCAGCAATGTCTTTACGGAAAAAAATCGAAGCAACAGGATCAAGCAGGGATGTTCTCTCACAGTTTCCTTCATCAGCTGTACTTTAATTTTATGCAGTCAGTCCTGTGTTTCTGCTTGCATTGGCCCAAACGCTCATCTGGTCAGCATTAATTGAGTTTTGGTTAGATTTAGTATTTGTTTGAAACAAATACCTGCATGGGCATATGTGTGCCAGAGGCAATGTATGGCAAGTGGTAAAGGGGATGAGGGTCTGCTGTTCATCTTAATGTTATCACCTGGGATCTCAGTGTAGGTTCTTGGCACTGAACTCTGTCTCTCAAGCTTACAGCTCCTAGGGTCAGTGTCCAACTACTAAACTGGTGAAAAATTGGAATCGCTGTTTTCCCTTGTGATGAAACCATTTCTTTTTCGGTTAAATATCTGATACATCCACACAGGAGATGGTTGGGCACTTGTTACACCTGGGAGAGCTCAGTGAAGATACATGTGTGATCCAGCTCAGGAGCAGGTGCAAATCTGGAAAAGTTTACTTGTACAGTGCTCCTCCGCACTATTAATTGAAGTGTCTAGAGTGTGTTGGCTGGCTGTGAAGAGCTTCTGTAGAGCTGTTTCTCCTAGATACTGTGGCTTCCTCTGTGATACGATGGACTGGTATGAGAGTCACCGCAGTGGCTCCATTCTCTGCAGGAGTTTATCAGGGAGTAAGCAGTCTTGGTGACAGGCCAAACTTACCTGAGTTGTCTTGTTGTTAGTGCTTTTGAAATAACATTTTGCAGAAGAAGTTTTGTGGTGGTGTTTAGGTTTTTTTTAATGACAACCAAACTCTGTGTGTTACTGGAGAGCCTTTATTACATGCTGATGTTCAGATTTAATCCCAAGTTACTATTAAAAGTAGATACTTAACCTGTTTCTTTTCTGTTTCTAGCCAAGGTACAAGTGTCTGTCTAGAATGTCCAGGCGTGTACAACAGCTTAGAGACCATGATATAAATCCATGTGTAGTGGTAAGGTGATAAAATTGGGATTTCTGTTTCTATGTTTCAGTATTAAATAATGCAATTTCTAGAGGATTATTTCTTTTATGGATATCACTCTCGCATTGGCGTTTTGCATAAAAAGTTTCTTAAAGAATCTGAAGATGGGAAAAGCTGAAAATCATCTGTTATAATAAGTGTGAAAGAACAGCCAGTAATTCCTCATAAATAGGAGTAATACAACTGATAGCAATCTCTTCAATTTTCTGTCCTTAAAACCAGAGCCTGAAATCCTGGTTAGACAAGCTTGGTTGAGTTTTTTTTAAAGTCGTCTTCTGTGGGTTATACCAAGCATCTTTGTAAACAACTTTTCTGTGGACTCTATCCTTACTATTTAGAGTCTAATGTCTGTTATCTCTAAATGAAGTCATTGCTTGGAATTACTGATTATCCTTTGTGATAGATGTTCCTCTGCTCTCTTTGATAGTATTCTTTCATCTGAGAAGCTGCCTCCTATCTTCATAGATGTTCTGGGACTTGTTAGAATTTTTTAGACACTGAGTACAGTAGCTTCCCTCAGCTCTGAAGTATATTTTCCCTGTTAAAGGAAACAGATGCCTCTAGAAAATGTATGGATGACAACAACTATAACAAGGATATGTGTACTGCTTATTTTTTGAAGTACAAAAGCTGCAGAAAATTCTGGGTAAGCACTGTAGATTTTCTAAACTTTACTCCATGCTTTGCTTTAAGTACGTTACTTCTGATGCACTTTCTGAACTCATCAGACTCAGCTAGTGCTGACTGCTACTGTTTTTAGTGACTTACAGGCCTAGGTAGACTCCATATGTATTGCTGGAAGACTTAAGCAGGTGCACATTAAAGTACTTCACTTGGTTCTCCTAAGTTAATTCTCTTAGACTGTGAGTCAGTGTTCTTGTAGTACCTGGTATTTTTTTTTCTCAATTTGAGTCAGATATTTGTGTTTTAAATGGATGTGAGTCAGTGTTCTTGTAGTACCTGGTATTTTTTTTTCTCAATTTGAGTCAGATATTTGTGTTTTAAATGGATGTAATGAAAAAAATTCCAAGGTCAGGTAAGTTAATCTGGTTTTCCATTGTTTTGGGTCATGTTTACTTCAACCTAAGGTACAGCTTAGGAAGAGTTCATTCTGACTTTGTGGTGTCCTTATTTCCTTCTCTTGTGGCAGAAAAGCATTGTGAGGAGCTATGTACAGTTAAACTGTTTTCTACTATTTTCTTTCCTTATGCCATAGTAGTGAAGAGGCTTTTAGTTTAGCCTTTAGATACTTGTACAAACTACCAAAAAACTATTTACAGGCAATTGCATGTTAGTCTGACCTAGTGTAATTGGAAAACCATAATTTTGCTACCTTCTGAAGCACAAGGTACATGATCAGATATCTTCAGTTAAATACTAGTATATTTAGTTATCAGCTACTCAGATCATCTGACTCCTGATATATCAAGTACTTCTATTTAAGAATCTTATTCCTTTGGAGCTGAGGCAGAGACTTCTGAGAAATCTGTGTTCTCATGGTCACTTTCTTCTATTTTCAGCATGACATTATGATGCAAAGGAGAAGAAATGGTGTGAAACCGGAGATGCCCTCACCAGAAGAGAGAAGGAAAATTTTGGAATCAATGGGGAAACCCTACTGACTAGAAACTTGCATTGATTGACTGGTTTTGCTGCACATATGAAGGCTTAGCAGCAAGTTGTCCTTTTATCAACTGGACTTTATGGTTGCCATATCTTGGATTAAAATAAGTTCTTAAATTTTGAAATGTCTGAGCTTTCTAGGATAGAATGTTTTGGTTTTATTCATACTCCCTGTCATGGACACTTTGCCTCTCACTGGAAGATATGAGTATCAATACAGCTTATGTCTAGACACTATGGAAGCAGAAACTAACTTGCTCTGAAATGCTAAATATAAAGTTAATGGGACTCACGAAGTCTTTTTAAAAAAAGAGGGGGCTGGTGAGTATTGCAGTGTGGTTCTAAGTATGGAGCAGGTTGAGAGCCTGGTATGTGCAACATGTTTCTTGTATCCAGCTATTCTGCCTAATATTCTGGATTTGTGTGTGATCCTATCACTATTTTCACGAGTTGTATTCTGTGCCCCTGGTTTAAATAAGACTGCTCATGAACTAAAATCCCAAATGCAACAGGCTTGTCATTAGGTCTGCCATTGCACTCATTGGTGACAGCAGAAGCTTGTAATAACTCAGATCCAAAAGGTTTGTTACAAGGTTAAGAGAGGGTGATGAAGACAGAACTGAACTCCTCAGGTCTGAACTGAGTAGTACTTTGTGGATAGTAAATAGATACTTTGCTGGCAGGGAGGTAGGGGGGACTTGTAGACATGTAAACATATACTCTGAGTGACATGGCAGGTTTAACTATAGTACATCTATCTAAGACTCTCTGGACAGCTGAAGCCCTGGGTTTGGAAATGCTTACTCATACAAGACTACAAAGCTCAGTTTGAACAGGTACTCTGATCTTAAGATTGATTCCTTAACTAAACTGAACAACCAAGGTGGTCCCTGTCTAGTGGAAATGCTGTTTTCTTACCTCTGGTACCTTCTGGTGTCTTGGCTTAAAAGCTTGCACCCTGTGGTAAAACAGAACCACCACTGTCATGAGCTCAAGTTCCATGTGAAATCCTTTCAGACCTACTGTGATGAGGTTGGCAGACCTCTGGCTGACCTCATAGAGGATGGTGTAAAAGTGTTGTCTCTCTATTTAGACTGTTTTGGAAAGACTTCATGGCTTCCTCTTTCTCCTTCTGTCTGGCTCATCTTGTTTCTTTCCATTGGAGGCCTATTTCTATGCTTAGTGTGATTTTTGTGCTGTTTCTGCCTTCCCCCTTGTTATTTGACCTGACTAGTAACTAATGGAGATCTGCTTTTACTCCTTTTTTTCTATCTGGTCTATCTGTACATCTGAGTTTTGAAATGGGCTGATCATATGCTTTCTGTTACTGGAATGAGTGTGTAACTCTCTGCCTTCTGAGTATGCAGGCCTCCTAGCATAGCTGTGCAGCCTCCAAGCCATGTCACAAGTTCTCTAGTTAGTTCCTAGCAAGGGAAATAGACTTTCTTCAACCAGGATTGGATTATTTTTTTAAAATCAATTCTCTGCACTTAAAATTCAAATTTTACTGCCATTTTCCTTTTTTGGTGTATGGAACAGAAGAAACTTTCATTGTAGATTCAGAGGCTCTTCCTTGCTCACCACCTCCTTCCTCCAGTACCTTCCTACACAGTCGTTCCTTTTTTTGCCCATTTGGTGCCAATTCTTTTTTACCAATTCAAGCATTTTGCCCATTCTCACTCCAACTTTTTTCTTGTAGCTTTGTTCTGTCTCCAATTCAATGATGTAGTCCTGCAATGACAGCTCTTCTGGAAGGTCTTGTGTTCTCTGTTCTCTCTGTCTTAGTGAGAGAGGAGCTCCTTGCTTTCATTAGTCAAACTTAGCCATAATGCCTCCTCATTGGGCCATGCCTTGATTTGATTTTTCTTGATCATCTGCAGTTTTTGGGGAGCTGATTGTCCTGTTTTCCTTACGGCTGTGCCTCTCTGGACTCCCCTGGTTTTGCTGCCTTGCTTGTGTAAGGGCACCTTCTCTCCCACTTGGCACAGGTTTGTCATTTGGCACCTCTGCTGTATCTTTGGGCATGTTCTTTGCTCCTGTGGCTTTGGCTACTATACTAGAGCTTGCTGTTTCCCTGTTGCTGTGATCTTTGTTCTGGGCTCACATTAAAATCTACTGTATGTTTTAGTTCTATGCAAGAAAAATGGCTTCTCTTCATGTGATTATACTGATTCTTTCTTGCATAAGCTCAAGTTCTTTAAAGTCATCTCATTTATTCTTGGTTTTTCTTTCAAGTTTTCTTTGAGTGTAGAGATATTCATTCTTCTAGGTTAATTGTTGCATTTAAATTTTTTCCTGCCAATATTTACTTGGAAAGTTTCCAAGGTTTTTGTTTTCTTTTAAAGGATGATTGACTTCTCTTTAGACTATAATAGATACCCTGCGCTGCTTTGTAGAGTGTTTGTGAAGAACTAGCACTGGACTTCAGAAAGTCAGTAAAGGAGATGCAATCCCTGCTTTCAAGTATCAAACAATGCAGGAATGTGGGATCACAGAGCATGTTAAGGCACATGTAATGCAAGAACAGTATTCTAATATTAGACTTCCTGATCATCAGTGGACGCACTGGCTTTGTAACTCCCCATGGGTGTTACAATGAAACTTTTGTGAAGAACTGAGGGCAATTTAAGCAGTGACCCTGTGGATTTAATTCAGGTAGTCGGTCACTGTTGCAGGGAGTGCCACTTGCTCCTTTATTTCCATTGCATATCCCTTACGTTAATGAACATAACTTTATGAATAATCTTTCAAAGCAAGAAATTTTCTTCCTTGTGTCATAATGCCTCTCAAGAGTAAGCCATCAGTGAAGTTTGAGTTTTCATCATTTTCCCCCTCACTGGAGGTTGCTGTTGTTGCTTTCATGACTGAAGCTCGAGAGTGGTAAGTTATAGCTAACACATAGGCTCTTACATGTGAAATGGTTGAGTTTTTCTCATTAATTTTTGTAGCGTGATTATTTTTGGTTGTGAGCAAAACACAATGGTCTTCCTCATATCTGAGAGCTTACATTCCACACTGCACTGGAACCCTGAGGAAAGCTATAGCCTGCCAGTCTTATTGGGCAGAAGTAAACTGAGCTGACTTCTTAGTTTTGCTAAAGCACACTTTTTTGTACTAACCCAGAAAACATAACACAATGAACCAAAGTAATTAATTCAGAAGCAGGGAAAAGACCCGTGGGCTCAATTTAATAGCTGTAATTCATTTTGCTTGTGGTATGAGGACCAAATCTGGATAGTGGCATTAATGTTTCTTAATTTTTGTTTAACAGCTGGATGGTGCTGTTGCACAACAGACTGTGAAAACAATCACTCCACCCACTGTTGGCTCTTTCAAGCTGCTTTTTTTTTTTAGCCTTTTCCCTCTCTCCTGCAAGAGTTCTGCTATCTGTGGGGAGATGGTGCAGTTGCTACACTGTGAGCAGAGAAGGACAAGAGTCTAAATCACTGCTGGAAAACAGGAGATGTCTGTGGGGCCTGAGAAGCTTTGGAATATGGTCCTTGAAAGAGTATTTTTTACTGTGGTCATCTGATCAGAGCTGAGCACTGAGCAGCAGCTACAGGTGCTCTGCCAGGCCCCCTGAACATCCAGACTCCCGTCTGTACATTTTCAGTCTTGCCTTTCCCATTGCCCTACAGTGCAAGGCCTCTGCATGTTTGGCACAAAGTTTGCTGCTGCCGCGATTGAGATGAGTCTGTGCTCTTGAAGGTGTTAGAAGTCATCAAGCTCTAGAGTCCTGAAAACTTGTTTGGGTTTAATAGCTGAAGCTCTGAAAGGCAGGGAGTTGGATGTGCTGCAGCTCTGAGTTTTTCATGTTTTCCTTCTAAAAAACCTTGCACATCATAGAATAGTTTGCATTGGAAGGGACCACAAGTATCATCTAATTCCAACCCCTGTGCCATGGGCAGGGACACCCTACACTGGACCAGGTTGCCCAAAGCCCCATCCAACCTGGCCGTGAACACTGCCAGGGATGGGGCCTCCACAGCTTCTCTGGGCAACCTGTTCCAGTGCCTCACCACCCTCACAGGGAAGAATTTCTTTCTAATGTCCAGTCTAAATCTCCCCTCTTCCAGTTTAAGCCCATTCCCCCTTGTCCTGTCACTACACTCCTTGATAAACAGCCCCTTGCCAGCTTTCCTTTAGACCCCTTGAGGTACTGGAAGGCCACAATTATGTCTCCCTGGAGCCTTCTCCAGGCTGAACAACCCCAGCTCCCTCAGCCTGTCCTTGTAGGAGAGGTGCTCCAGCCCTCTGATCAGCTTTGTGTCCCTCCTCTGGACTTGTTCCAGCAGCTCCATGTCTTTCCTGTACTGGGGACCCCAGAGCTGGATGCAGTACTCCAGGTGGGGTCTGACAAGAGCAGAGTAGAGGGGCAGAATCACCTCCCTTGACCTGCTGGCCATGCTTGTGTGATCAAGGGTGTGCCTATAGGGAAGGTTTCCCTAGAACTTTTGCAGAACAGCTGGGATGAATGTGGAGTACACACTGGAGGCAGCCCTTAACTTGCGCTGAAAGGATCTGATCTTTAAAGTCAGTCTTCCAAAATAGCTGTGAAAAAACTATTTGTAGTGTGAAAAAAAAGCTTGGAAAAATAGTACGCTATTGCAGGCTTTTATTCTCACAAGAATTTGAGGCGACTAGAGGAAGTGCTTTTTGCTACTATAATACTTACAGAACTAAAAGAAGCATACTACTTCAGAATCTTTTTAATTTTTGTTGCAGCCTATTTCATAGAAAAAATGTAGGAGGGAAGTACTGCATTTATACTGACTAAATGCAGTGCGTCATTAAAATAAAATCTTAGTATGTTTTCATACATAGGGTATTACATATATAGTAACTAAGACTCATCAAATTTTGCATGAGTAATGTCTCTCCTTTTAGGTTTCTCTTTTGATGCTTTCTATCTCAAAATCCTTTTCTAAGGATTTTCAGTTTTAAGTTCTTCAATGTAACAATCCTCAAACCACACCTGATTGCTACCTTTTTGACAACTGAATGCAGCAACTGGAAATTCCTTTGCAAGTCACCTGTCTCTCCCTTCAGCATCCCCTTCAATAAGCTCAACCTCTTGTCTTCCTGACGCTTTATTCTGCCCTGTGGGCACCATTTTTGTACTGTGTTATTTTTTGGACTTTTTCCTCAGGTACAATACTATTTAATCTCTTACATTCTGTATTACCTTCCTGCTGTTATTAATTACACTGCTTCCCACCCTGTCTTGTGACTTTGTGATCACCATCGGCACCTGAGGTTCCAAGTTTGTCTTGGAGGTTTCATTCTACAGCTTTATCCTCCCTAACTGCCTTTTGCTCAGCCATCTCGTTCACAAGCTTATTTCCATTATCTCTGGCTGGAATATCTTCCTTGCTCATATATGCATTATACAACTGATTAATTTTTTTCCTAAGTGTCTGGTTTTTACAGCACTAAATAATGCCCTTTAACCCAAAAATGTTGTTCTGCAGCTAATTGCCTGTGATTTAACAAAAGGCTACTCTAGCTGCAACCTCTTAAGACTATCTGTGTATCTATATAAAATGCTAATTAGCTAGCTAGTGAAAGCACCTTCCTTATTCTTTTTTTTAAAAATTTTGGTAGCCCTTTTGCAAAATAACCTTCCAGTCTCACCTGCTGTATGGTGGTGTGTCATGTTTAGCTCAGGCTGTCGGCTCCTTGAGCAGCAACCTGCCACTTCTTACTAGTCTGTAGAAAGCTGTGAAAAACAGTGACAATAATACTGAATTTTCCTAGGCTGAGGACTGCGACAGATTTTCATGTCTTCTAGATGCTGGAGTGATGTGGTGGCTGACCTAATTATGAGTTCCTTCCCTAGAAAATATCTTCTGAGAGCCATGAAGGACGTTTAATATGACCTGCTTTCTCCTAATGCTGTCTGTGGGAGCAATTCCTTAATTTATTATGTATCTCACAAGATCAGACAGGTGGTATGGCTCTTCCCTGGGTAGGACAGAGCTTTCTTTTGGTGGTGTTTTTTTAAGCTGATGGAGTATTGTCAATGAAGCTGGACATGCATCATTCTTTCTAAGAACATTTTCAATTTTGAGAATTGTTTTCTATATCTAGGCTTTTCCCCCTTTTGAAGTAAACTGCTTTTTATTTGCATAATATTTGCATTAACTCCTAGCTCCTCTATACCCCAAAGGATTATTCATATTCACAGCCTCCCTGTTTCAGGGACTGCATGGGTTTTTTGCAACATGTAGTTTGAGCAGATTCTGTCTGGAGCCTGAACCCTGATCTATTTAAATCTGCTGTTATTGTTTGGGTTTTTTTGAAACTTAAACATTAATTGTTGGTGAATTAGGTTTTGTATTGCACTGTTCTTCCAACTGTTACTTTCTCTGAAGTCCCACTATCCTTGGGCTACCTCTTTACTGTTTCACTTTGATAAACAGCTATGTGCTGCAATCACTTCCTGATATTTAAGTAACTTTGGCAGAATGCAGACTTGAAACAAAAATAAATATTGCTCAATCCCTGCGTTTTCATTAATGTGTTTATTTTCAATTTCAAAACCACCGTGCCTCCTCTTTCTATTTCATATTTCTCTGCATTGTATCAGTGGATACAGGCTATGAGCCACCTTTTGAAGCTGCTATGTAACACACATTTTCTGTTCATGTCAAACTTTACATGGAAAATGGTTTTACCTTTTTATGGTCAACATTACCACAAGTATTGCCTTCTGGTTTAGCTTTTTCTCTGTACTACATATTTTGTTCTCTTCTAGCAAAGAAGTTGTCTTGTATCTTAACATCCTGCAACAGAACTAGATGCAGCTTTGACTCCCTGTTTGTTATGTTTTATCTCTCACTGCTCAGTGTTTTGAATTTACCTTCTCCAACATACTTTGTATTTTTTTTCTTAAAGGTTTTTAAATTCAGCCTTTGCTTCTGGAAAAGGTGCTTTTAAATTCCTGTACTTCAGCACCTTATCGGCCATGTTTATGTTCTGGTTTTTAACACCATATGTGACTTGCTGGGCACAAAACCTGTCCTTAGTGCCAGAGAATGTCAATGTTGTCCATTGTCTTGTAAGATAATCACCCTCAGTCATTACAACACACCATTTAATGTGTGCTATGGATCAATTGGCTTAAAATAAAGTAATAAATCAACAAAACAATGTAAAAAAACCCCAACCACTTTTTAAATTTACTGTTATTGGAAGGGATGAAAAGAAAAGATTTCTTTACTGAAAAGCAGTTGAATATGGATGCTGGATGCTTTTAAAAGCTGCCAACTGTACAGTTCAGGAACTGTATGGGTCAGGGATCAGATATTTGTTGTATATGTGTACAACAATATTGAATCAGTGTCTGTGAAAATGGAAAAGAATAAGATGAGTAAGGTGATGTATAATGACAAAGATTATGCTCAGGATCCAAGTACTCACTGAATATATACTAAGAGCAATTCACAGCTCTAAGACAAAGACTAGTAGAAATACGGGGGCATCAGCTCAAGCTTGCAAACACTCGCCTGTGAAGGATCAAAACACTTTTCATTGATGAAAGATTGCAGTTCTTCTGTCAAAAATGATTTCACAGTGTTTTCACAGAAATGGCTTGCTGGTAATATTTTTATTGTGCCACATGTGGATCTTGATTTTTCTTACCTTGAAACATGGTCTCCTGAGCAGTCCTTGGCTCTGGAATTGCATGTAACTGTTGAAGTGATCAGTGAATGTGGTTGCATATGAAAAATAAGGTGACAGGACTTTTGTGGTATTTTCTCCTCACTTTGTTAATAGTGGAATGGAATGGAGTTGCTGCATTGGAATATGTTACAATGCAGTGCTTGCTTCAGTGCACAAGTACAGAAGGATGGAGTGAAGATATAGAGATAGAGCCTAAAGTTGGGTGTGGGCTATGAATTTGTCATACTCTGCATATCAGTCTTCACTACTTTGGCTCTGTTTCCTAATGATGGATTTGAACAGATGTTATTGATGGTCTAAGAAATGCTGTGTTCTACTAGTCTACTTGACAGGTAAACAGAAGCAGTTCCTTAAATAAGTTAAAAGTGATGGTTTAAGATCCTGGGCTAGTTCTATAAAGGATGGAAGAACTACTTTCACTCTCCTATTTAAAAAGTACAGCCCTATGGGCCTGTCTACCTGTTGGTTGTCGCTGTGCTCAGACATGTAGAGCCTGTGGGTGCCGAACACTTTGATGCCAGGAGTCCTGGTGTTTAGTGTTCTTGCTGGCAGTGCTCGTGGACTGGGTGTCTGTCCCCACCTCTACACTGCTGGGGTTTATGGAATAAACATTTCACTCTATAAGCCCTGGGGAATGACTGTGAAGTCTGTTAGTGTGTGGGTGAACAGAAGGAAATTTATTTTTCTGCAAGGTGTTACTTGGGAACCGCTGAAAGTATGATCATCTTCAGCAACTGCCATCCATGTCCCTTGTTCCTGCCCTCTAGCTAGTGCCTCTTGGTGATCCCTACTGTAACGCTCGTGCAGGGCTGTAGCCTGGGGAATGCATCCAGCCACAAAATAATGATGGGAGAAAGGGAGGATGAGTGTTTTTCAGCCCAGCTGGACCCCTTGGGCACCTCACTGTGCAGCTGCAGCCACGCTTGTGCCCCTGGGCTGGAAGGGACGATGCAGGGTGTCTGGGTGAGCAGCAAAAGGGACCAAATGCTGCAGATGCTGTCACAGGGCAAGCAAGGCTTTCTGGGCTTGGGTATTCAAAGCTGGGAGTATGCGAGGGCTGTGTGATTCTCGAGGTGGCAGGCAACTAAAAGCAGATAAAACCTAGGAGGAGCCACAATTTTCTAGCATCTCCAGCTGGGCAGTTTAAACAGTTGTCTGGACAGTGTGCCAGCCTCCAGTCCTAGGTGTGATCACATTGCTGCGAAGTGCTGCAAGCACACGTGTGTGAGGAGGAGAAAAGCACTGAAAAGGCTTTTTAATGTCCAAAGCCCTGGGAATCAATTATGTTACTTTAACACCTCACTTCTTTGAGGGTCACAGTGGGGCAGGAAGAGTTCGCAAAATACTTTGCTGCGGTGTAGAAAAATTGCCAGCCAGGGGTTGGCAGCGAACGTCAGTATCTCCCCGTCTCCTACAGCTGGCAGCTGCAGGAGCTGGACCTGCCCAGGGAGCCTCCGTAAAGCTGGCTGTTTGCAGCCAGCCACCCACAAATTGTGTCGTTCTGGTCTGACCCAGACGGGTGCAGGTTTTGTACCTGTGCTCTGGAAATGCAGGCTGCCCGCTTCTGAGTGTACAAGTGGGGTCAGTTGTTGCTGATCATTGCTACCAACTGGCCTCTGCAAAGCAGTGAGAAGCTGACGCTGTTTCTAAAATCAGAGCAATTTGCTAATTTAAAATGTTAAAGGATTCATTTATGTTTTTGTTAGTCCCCGCTATCACGTTTGGATTTGCTGTTGTAGAGAATGATTTTACTTGCAACTTTTTCCTCGTGATTTATTTCCAGTTCAGCTTTCACATTGCTGCATTCTGCAGCAACTCAAGAGAAACAACATTTTCTGTTCATAAGGGATTAAGGCTTTTGAGATGTTTCTGACACAGGACACTCACAGATGCTCTTGCACAAGCCTTTAAAAGGGCATTCGACACGTGGCGTTACAGGAACATATTCAGCAAATTTTAGGTAAGTAAATTGACTTAATTTAATAAACCGCTTTTCATCGAACTGGATGGAGCCAAATCAAGTACTTTGCCAGGAAATGTATTGTTATTGGCTTAGTAAGCACCAAATCGTAGTGCGCTATCTCTTTCAGGCGGTGGTTTGGAGGGAAGGAGCGGAGCGTTGGGAGGCTTCCCGCAGAAAGAGGGCGGCTCCGCCGGGAGCACCGCAGCAGCGCTGGCCGCAGAGCTGCGCCTCCTCCGCATTTTTAAAGCAGGCATCGACACTGTGCTGCACAACCCATCCCAAAAATGAATAAATCATAATATGAAAGGAAAGGTGAGCTATTCCCTGTGCCTGTTTCACTGGGGATAACCCGAGGTGGGGTGGAGTAGGGAATTGGCACCGCACCCAAAGCGTCCTAGTACTCTGCTTCCAGTCTCACGGCAATTTCTGGGGGTTCTGACAAGGGGAACCATTCGCTGTGTTCCATTCACACACACAGACCCTTTTGTGGGTACTGAATCCTTTGGCATACACGGAGTTGTTCTTTCAAAAGCGCATATTCAATACAGATTTCAACATTTCTGGACAGCAAGTCATCTCGCTATCCCCAAAGACTGAGAACCGCAAACATTGGGCACTTTTTATAATTAAGTGTGACTTCTCCAAAGAGAGATGATTGTGCTATCAGAAAGGAATTTTTTTTTTGCCAGAAATTGCCTCCCTGTATCACTTTCTCTACTGAAAGATGGAGGGGGGGAGGTTACGGGATATGCTGTGTCTTCTCAGTGGGTCTTGGATGAGACTTTACGGATCATGTGCTTTGGACTTTGTCCCACGCAGAGCTTGTCAGGCGGCTCACAGATAGCGTTGACTCCCAGATTATTTATCCAAATGACCTTAAAATGACTTAGTCAAAGAAAATGGAAAAAAATTATAGCCTTCCCCTCCCCACCTCAAACCCCTGAAGAGCTGCATAAAGATGAGATTTCTTTAAGAGATATGGGAAGAAAACTGTTTATTTTCCTTTTATTTATGTTACAGCAATTGTTTAATAATGCCCTGCTGTTTCTGGGTAGGTAGCACTCTCGGAGTGTGAAACACAGCTTACTAGACTGCCAGCATGACAAATATGGCAAATTCACACCCTATTATGAAGGCAGGTCCTTAGCATGGCTTTTTTTTTCCTTCTTTTTTTAGAGTAAGGCATCCCCAAACCCTTTGTTTTGCTGCCCATGATCCCTACTTTAACCTGTCACTCCTACCTTCATCCCCCAGCACCTGCAGGCTACTCTGATTGTTAGGTAGGGTTTAACAAGTCTTGTTTGATGTTATGTGAAAGAATCAGGCAAACCAACATCAGATGTCACTACTGCAGCCACTGGAATAAGAGTTGTGTTAACAAAGTGAGATACACATTAATTTTATTTTGAAATACTGGCATCTGTTTGTGAGGGTATCTGTTTGCCAAGTTAGTTTTATATGTCTCAATATGCCTGTTCCTTAGACTGTGCCATCATTCCCTGGTTTCTGAAGCTGAAACAATACTGTTTTTCTTCCTAGTCACACTTTTTTTTTTTTGTTAAAAAGGAGGATTGATTTGTTTCTCTTAAAATTAGAAGCATAATTTAATTATTTTTAAAGTTTAGCAACTCTGATAAAAGAAAACCTTCTAAAAGCAATTTCTTAAAAAATCCAGACACTTCAAAACAAATAAAACAGCAGCAACTAGTTGTTCTTCACTAATCTCATTATATTTTAATTAATCTTTTTTCTTTTACCAGTACTATCCACTGATACAACCCAATAAAGACATCAGTTGTTGCATCCATAAAATAGTCTTAATTTATTGAGAAATGTCCGCAATCACAGTCTGTCCCCAAGAGCTGAGCTAGCGCCTTGCACGCATGTGAGCGCTCCTTAATGTCACTGACGGGTGTGAGAGAAGCCGTTAGCAGCCTGTAAGGAGCGAGCTGCTGTGTTGAACCCTTCTGGGTGACTGGAAGGAGTAACTTTGCTTCTGTGAGATGGATGAGACATGTAAGCTATCAAATACTAGTTACATGTAAGAAAAGATGTTGCTTGTGGCAGGGAGTTCAGCCGTTCTTCTTTTTCCAGATGAACCTCAGAACATCGCAAGTTGCTGTAAATGACGACGGCAGCCTTCTGAAATGTTCCCTCTGTGCCAAACAATGCAAAGCTGTTTCAGAGAGACGCAAGTGTGACATCCTGCTTACTAGCAGGTGTGTCATCTCTTAACAATGCATCTGGGGGTGTAGCAAAGGCATCGCTGAAGGTTAGCTTCACCTACAGACATTGGAAGAAAGCGTCCCCAGCCTCTGGCCGCCCAGAAGAGTTAAAGTGCGCTTTGATTCAGTAAAGGCAGCAGTAGCAAACCAAAGTAATTTTTTCTATTCCCAAGAAGCCAGATAATGTAACTGGTACTTTTCTTCCTCAGGTACTACAAATACCTAGTTCTTGAGAGGGGAAAAAAAAAATATTTACATCTGGCAGTAGCTCTGTGCTCCTTATGTCTGCCCTGAATTTTGCCCTGCTATCAAGGACAGCTAAGATTTTATTAACCAAGAGGAAAAAAAAAAACCCTTCCAAATTCCTTACACGGACCACATTCTACCAGCTGCGCTGCAAAAAAATGATACAAGGTGCTAGTGGCACCTCTGAAGGGGCTGTCTCTAACCCTGTTATCAAGACAGGTAGTTTCCCAGGTAACTCTATACCAATGGTTTCATTGTTCAAACTTCTAGGCTTCACTCCCCTCAAGAAGAAAAACGTCCACAACAAAACCAGAGAGGAAACCAGCACACGTCTAAGCAGGCGTTTCCTTGTCAGCGTTCATGGCATGTGTATGATCACGTGCACGTTTTCTCTCTGATGAAGCGATCACAGTTTAGGTCTCAAAACTAAAGTGTATTTCCCCCCCCTGTTCTTTGAGACCTGTTTAAACTATTTGGATGTCAATTAAGCTAAGTATCATACGTGAGGATAGTTCAAGCATGGGGAAACTGAATGAAAAAAAAAAAGAATATTTGAGAGTATTTGCAGACTTGTTTTGGTATTTAACAACAGAATTATGGTTAATATAAAAAAAAAAATCCTCTAGAGGAGGGGTTTCATCACCAACGTAAAATCTGGGTTTTTTAAAAAAAAAAAACCCTAGACCTAGGCTATAGACATCTCTTTCAAATAACTTTTAGAAGTTCATATGCATCTGTAACATCAAAGTTCCCAAGTCAGCAAATGGCAAAGTCTGGAGCTTTGATCACCGGTTAGAGCACATGGATGGGGAACGCTGCTGTCTGTGCACTATTCGTTGTACACCTGTAGCATTCCAGCAAAACTCTTGTATTCAGGCCCAAACATGAGTTTCAGATTGGAAAGCTGTGATTTTAGGCAGCATTTCTTCCCTGTGACTGTGGGCCCTCTGGGTATGTCTCAGGCTATACTCGGAGTATGGAAATGCCCAAGCCCTTGATACATCTCAAATCCTGACCTTTAACTGTTCATATCATGCTCCTGCTATTTTTACATCTTCATTTAAGTTCCTCAAGAACCTGCACCACATGCTAAATTCTCATCTTCTCCTCGTGCCTGGGGAAGTGGGGCAAAAAGGGAGAGAAGATACGGGAGTATTTTGCTGCTGCTTATGCTCCCTTACAGAAACTGAGCTCATTTGGGAACCTGGAGCCTAGTTCTAGTCCAATTTTCTTGTCCTGAAGTAAAGCCCAAGTTTGCCATTCATCCCCACCCTTGATGGCAGAACTTGTTTTCAACCCAGGCTGCATGATCAGAGTGGAGGTGCAGTGGATGCTCCTTGTCTGTGGGAACTACACATCAAAGTGATTTTTGAGACGTTATTTTGACTGTAACCAAATGTTCTAAAGCATTGCACAGCCTATGAATTTGCTTTTCCTGCACTTGAAACTTCGTTAATGAATAATCCTTTGTGTACCTTTATCTTGCAAAGTTTGGTGTTTAATTGTTGGGTGCAACAGACAGAAAGCAACTAATTATTACTGATTTTCTTTTTTTTTTAATTTTTTTTTTAAAGTGGTATCTGAGATCAATAAACAAAACGTTGTGAGTTAAACTGTAGGGCTGAGCTGTCTAACAGCTCACCATTGTCAGTTGGGGAGACCCTGCTCCCTTTACCCCATCCCCTCACCTAGGGACAGTCTCATCTTCAACCTTCCATGCCACGTCTCACGTTCACTGGATCCTTCACTGAGCTGACCAAATTTGCTAACCCAGCAGGTTAAACGGAACAGCTTTGGTGGGGTTAATGACTGGTTTTACGTAATTTCATGCGTAGGCGAACTGACTGTGCCAGCACTGGACATGTGAGCTACAGGCACCACAGAGCATCTGCTCACAGATAACCATTGGTGACTGCAGCCCTTCTGTTCGGTTACAAACATTTAGGCCAAGAGACCTCCTGTGTAAGCCGGGGTTACCACCAACCGAAGGGATGAGTCAAGACTCTGCAACAGCTCACATCCTCTGTGGCTCACCAGAGAGACCTCTAACACCAAAAGACTCCAATTGCATGACAGTGGGTTTGGTTCCAATTTTCCCATCTAGTCGTTTGACTTCTTAATAGCCAAAGTCCGCAAAAAAAGCCTGACAAAGTAATCTTATGAGTATTGCTTCCTGTGTTCTGAAGCTGAATCCAGAACAACAGTTTGTGTAATGATGATGAACTGTTAAATAAAATTAAGTCTTAAGTCCCTACGGACTTTGTAATAAAAATTGTAAACAATATTTTGCAAATGAGGCTGCAGGGCTATGGGCTGTCACTCCCAGATGGCATGAATTAGCGGAAGAAGGTTTGTTATGCTTCCTTTCCCCAGCCATCCACCCCTCCCTGGGTTTTGGATGTGCTCGCCTTGGACAGGGATGACTCAGCTGCTGGTGAATCACCTGCTGAAGTGCTAAAAGTGATAGCTTGGCTCCATTTCCTCAAGCAACAGTGAGCTGTCAAGGCAGACTGGCAGGAAAATTGTCTTCTGCAGCTGGGAGAATTTTCCTGCTTGCACATCAAGATTCACTCCAGTTAAGAGGCGACTGCACAGATTTTATCGTGACTTCAGCAATCCCTGTTGAGATCTTGTTTAATAAAAGCTTCCTTGTGCAACTGCTCATTCATGACAGGGCTTTTCATGGGCACTGCTGTAAAGCTTTCTTTAGCAGAAAAGCAATGGGTGAACAGCTCGCACACAGCGTAACTGGAGAAATACTGGTCAGGGATGTTTCCCTTTTCCAATTGGTGACTTGGAAAGTAACAGAATGTTTCCAACCAGAGAGGTTGTTCCCAAAAAGAGAGGAGAGGTAGAAAAGCCTTCTGAAATCTTGCTATTTCAAATTACGGTTTTCAGGATTGGTGATGGTGGAGAAAGGCAGGTGAAAAGCTAAAGAACACATAGAAAGCTTTGCCAGGCTCTACAGCCCCAGGGAACTGCACATGTCCAACCAGCTGCTAGAGAGAAAACCATGAAGAACCTATTGTTAAGGTGTGGCAGGTCTGAATGTCCTTTACAAACAGATGCTGTTTGGGAGCTACAAATCAATGCCAGCTTACCACAGTATTTGTTAACCAGTATGTGATCAATAGGGGTTTTTTACTATTTCTTTCAGTGTCAGTACGGTCTTCCCCTTGATAGTCAAAGTAGCGTGTAAGCCAACTGCCTGCTTTTGGCAGCAGTAGCACCAACCACCCCTGCTGACAAGCAAGTGGACACTGTGAGAAGATCATCTCCAAGTCTTTGTGTGAACCTTGGGGAGAACCAGCATGCATTTTGTTCCCCACCTGCTGTGGTACAGACTTGTACCACTTTAACCAGCAATATTTCCTTGAGTGGCTGAAGTTTGAAGAAAATACAGTTGCAGTTAGTTATTTTGGTTGCCCACCATGAAGAGGATAGAATTTCATAAGGACGAATTAAAAAAACCTAAGCTTTACCTACTACAGCAATTATTTTGCTGGATGTTGTTTACTTTGGCCTCTTTGTTGTATGCCTTTATATATATTTGGGGATTGGCTCCATCCTCGGAAAAAGCACATCTTTTTAGCTCTCCTCCCTCCACTGTGGAGAGCGGCAGTATCATGAGCCCTGGTCGGTTGGTTGGTCGGATCACCCTTCCCAACAGGTATTTACTGTCATCTTTGTCAGGGTCCTCTGAGACAAAATCCTCCTGCAAACCAGTGGTGGCACAATGGTGGTTAAATTCTCAGTCATGTAGGGTAGAGAAAGCAGTGCCAAAAAGGGTTATTCAAAGTCATGTACCTGTGTAACTAACTCCTCATTGTAGCAAAGTCAGACGGTTCATGATCTGTCAGGACCAAGCTAAATGAATGTGTAAACTATCAGTTCTTGGTTTTGGAACAAATCTGTTATTAACACTTTTGTGGTGGAAGGTCCAAGGATGTGGCAGAATCAATATGAGCCAGGTTTGCTCATACAGTCATGCTTACTGTCTCTCAATAAGCCTTCAAATTAGCCTTATGATAAGCATGTTGTTTGAGAAAGGAAGATATGAGATTTACTCAAAGGCTTCCTTCACATGTTTTTTCCATGAACATTCCACATCTTTAATATCAAACAATATTCTATTGTCTGGAATAGAAGACATTGGACTTGATGCTATTTGAGGTTCCTACGCACAGAGGTGATGTTCCAAAACACCACCACATGCAGAATGCAGATATCCAAGTATCTGCAGAAAAACGAATGCAAGGGCATGTTGTGGCATGTAATAGTGCGTGCTCTAATACCATTCCCACCCCAGTGGAAAGCCACTGCTAAGCCGTGTGCTTAGCTGCATGACAGCACACCCAAATCTTAGAGCCAAACAAGTATTATCAGCATTTGTACTGGCTGTGATTTGCTTTTTTTTGCCTTTCTACCTCAACTCATTTTCAAACCATTAACTGTTTTAGTGTTGGGACTCTCCAGACTAGAGAAGCTAACCATTCTATTAACTTTATTCTAAAAAAGTTCAGCATAATGTACACGTAGGTAAGTTTACAGGTAGGTTGGGTTTTTTTCTCGTAAGATAATTGCTTTTGTTAAGAGGGATCTTACTTCTTAAGAGTTTATACTCCATTTACAATCAATCCATTTTGCTAGCCGTCTTTAAAAAGCTCTGGTTTGGATTTGCATGGCAAGGTCTTGGTAGCAAGGGGGCCACAGGGGTGGCGGCTTCTGCAAAAAGCTGCTAGAAGCTTCCCCTGTGTCTGACAGAGCCAATGCCAGCCGGCTCCAGGACGGACCCACCGCTGGCCAAGGCTGAGCCCA
>VWZZ01003785.1:81764-100859 GCA_013399095.1 Psophia crepitans | reverse complement strand
AGGACTGTCTCCCATGAAAGGGACCCCATGCTGGAGCAGGGGAAGAGTGTGAGGAGTCCTCCCCCTGAGGAGGAAGGAGCAGCTGAAACAGCCCCCGTCCCCCTGGGCTGCTGGGGAAGAACGGCGAGAGATCGGGAGTGAGGTTAAGAAGGGAGGGATGAGGGGAGGTGTTTTAAGACTTTGGTTTATTTCCCATTGCTCTGCTCAGTGCTCTGCTTGGTAATAAATCAGAATAATTCCTCTCTATGTCTGGTCTGTTTCGCCTGGGATGGTAACTGGTGAACAGCCTTTCCCTGTCCTTACCTCAACCCACGAGCCATTCGTTACAGCTCCTCTCCCCTGTCTAGTTAAGGAGGGGAGTGACAGAGCGGCTTTGGTGGGCACCCGGACTCCAGCCAGGGTCAGCCCACCACAAGCTCTAAGATAACAGCAGTCAATTTATAGCAGTCCTTTCTCTACACAGACAAAATACAAAGGTTCTTAATATTTTCCATCCAAGTCTCGTTACAGTCCAGCTTGGGAGTGGTAATAGGACGAGAGCCAAGGAATTTCCAGAAATCTTGAAGTGCTAGTAAGTCATTACTGATGCAGTGCCATGAATATTTGGGTCATGAAAGTTAGATGCAGGACCATTCTGCCCCTGATTAGTGGGCATTATCAGGACATCCCAACAAAAGTCCAAGCTTCTTGCTTGCTTACACAGTGGCGAAAGAAGAAGGGTAGTTACTTCCCCAACGGGGAACAAACACAACCCAAGCACTATGACCTCAAATGGTCTCTGCAAGAGACCGTTTTAGCTACCGCCTTTTCTGAGCCCTTTCCTCACCTCAAGTCATTCTCCATTTAGGTTATATTTGGTGTACAGTTTAAAGAGTAATAGATCTATTGGTGTGAAAATGTCCTTTAAAAATATTTGTAGGTGTATAAAATCTGGAGACCAGTCCTGGGGCAAAGGGTGTCTTCCAAAACAGATTTCATGGAATACAGGGGTGCAAAGCCCTAACGAACGCAGAACTTTGTTAATCTCCACCAAGCTCTAATGGTTTACATGTAGGAATGTAAGAACAGACATTGTAGAGTTCTTCAGGGTCATTTCCTGGATTTTCAAAGTGGCTAGATCAGGTGCTTCAAAATATTTCAGAGAATTCATATTTGGTTTCTAATAGCATAATTTATTGTTCTAGCCTAGCTCCCCCAAAATCCTCAGCAAAGGAATGGTGTAATCCCCACATACCTCTGCTAGCTTGTTCCCTTGATCTACATGTACTTTTAGTGCTCCTTTTTGCATATTAAGAGAACACCATTAAAAGAAAAAAAAGCCAAACCAACCTACAACTCAAGTGGAGAACATGGATGGATATTCATGGTACATCTTTGTGTGTTTGTCTGCTGTAACACAGTAAGACAAAAAGCATATGTATGCAAGAGAACACAGGACAGGCTCCCACAGTGGAAATAATGCAACAGCTCTTCCTTCAGCTGTGAAAAATCCATTATTTCTGTGTCATTTTCTAAAAAAAAAAAAAAAAATGGCAAAAAGGCCAGCCTTGTGTCTGAGTGAATAAAAAAAGAGACGTGAACATGCCAGCGTTGTCTCAGTGTGGGCTCTTAGCAGTCAGGGTGCTACCTCATAAAACGCCTGAAATTTTTAAAGACAGTATTTAATCCAAGAGGGAAAGCATAGCACAGGTAAGTCACTACATGGCCTCAGATGTGAAGCTTGACTCTGCTATGGCATACCAAATTGCAAAAACTTTGAAAAGGGGGTGGATTTGGAAGACATCCTGTCTGCCTCAGGAAGGGTGCATATTGCTCTGCTGCTCACAACAGCTCTAATCTACCTCTTCTTACCTCTGCACAGGCAGAGTCCAAACAAAACTTAAAAATTACACTTTATATACATACAAAATTGAAGTATATGTATGTGTGTTGACTGCTGTTATCTTAGAGCTTGTGAGGGGTTGACCCTGGCTGGAGTCCAGGCGCCCACCAAAGCTGCTCTATCACTCCCCCTCCTTAACTGGAGGAAGTCATTGTGTTAAAAAATTAATTTACAAAACCTATGGGTTTGGACAGCTGCTTAGCAAAGCATGAAGTCCACGTAGGTGCCTTCAGAAGATCTACTGCTGCTAGGTAAGTTACCAGAAAAGAGCCTTGGTTTGTTCTTGACATTGAGATCAGACTGCCATGAAGACCAGCTTCCAAGCAGCTGCATATTGCTCTTGGATATGATTTCCAAATTCACAGAATGGTTTGGGTTGGAAGGGACCTTAAAGATCATCTAGTTCCAACACCCTGCCCTGGGCAGGGACACTGTTCTCTAGATATATAGCCTATATTTCAGCTGTCTTTTGTTTTGGTTGTTGTTTGTTGTTTTCCTTGTCAGTCTTGTTCAGAGGATCAAGTTAGTGCCAAGAAAAATCATGTTCTTTTTGCTTTGAAGCATTAGAGGATAGTAAGATTTCTGCTACCACAGGGCTATGAACACACATGGAAAAGAAACAGAACAGGTGACAAAATACCATGTTCTGGACTGTCCTTGAATCACTGTATCAGTGATGGTCAAGCCAATGCAGCCATCCCAGTCAAATTTGGGACCCAGTCATTTTGTTAGACACTATTTAAAGTTTCAAGCAATGATGATGAAACCAAGAATTCCTTTGTGAGATCTGCCTGATGTACTTCAGAAAGCAGTCCGCTGCTATTGTCAGACATGATGCTGTCACAACTGAGATGCTCTTCCATTTCATGTTCCATCTTCTTGTTTGGGTCTCACAGCAATCCTGTGAGGAGTTTTCTTGCTGAGAGCAGGAGGAAAGAGTCCTTTTTGGCATTAGGGAAATAAATCAATCAAGATCACTGTTATGCTAGAATTAAGCCATCTTTTATCTCAAGAAGTTCATATGTCACTTGAAGATCCAAACACTCACCCCATACCACCTCCTGATCACAGGGGAAGGATTTATGCTGCTTGACCTCCAGGATACAACTGTACATATCTGTCACGCCACCTCAGGAAATGTGGGAAATCAAAACCACAAACAGGATAGGCTACTATCCTCCAGCCACACAAAGTAATTTGACAGTGACCATAGTATTCAAAGTGGTAGCAGCACACCTGCAGGAAGGCAATATTTGTGTACTCCTACCAGGACAGCTAGCTAGCAGAGATTTTCTAGTGAAGCTCTGAATGACAGATAATGCACTCAAACTATTACACAACTTGCTCTCTAAAAGATAGGAACACACTGGAGTGAATCCAGTGAAGGTCCACAAAGACAGCTGAGGTACTGGCACCCCTGTCATACACGGAGAGTTTGAGAGCTGGAAATGCTCAGTCTAGAGAAGAGGCTCAGGCTCAGTGTGCATCTACCTGACGGGAAGGTGTAACACATAGATCCAGGCTCTTAATGGCATCCACTGAAAGGAGAAGAGGCAACAGGCACAAATTGGAAAAAAGTACATTCAGTTTAAACACAACTTTCATTTATTTGTTTTTAAACTGAGCGTGAACAATCAACCACTGGAACAGGTTGCCCAAAGAGGTTGTGGAGTCTCCAGTCTTAGAGATACTCAAAACTTGACTAGACGCAGTACTGAGCAACCAGCTCTAATTGACCTTGCTCTGAGTAGAGGTCCTTTCCATGTTCAGTGACTCTGTGATGTAGTAAAATCCCTATGGAGATGTACTTCTCTGGCACACATTATCAGGTAAGATCGTCCTAGCGATGTGACAAACCCGAACCTGCTGAGAATCCACACATCCCACAGCCAGACTCACTGCTTTCAACTGCCCTCAGCAGAACATGTTCGCAGACACACTAAGAATGAAAAGCTACTTATTCTCACAAGAGCTGGAGTGTGATACATACTGTTCATATGTATAATCCACTCCTCTTCTCCTTTGCTCCAGAATCCTACACATCTAGTATTTCACAATTAGGAGGAAAAGTGTGCTCTGTTAGTATAAAAAGAAAAGGAGTCTGCAAGGCACAGGTACACCACACAGTTATTTGTGGTTGACTTTGTGAGCAGTGTAATGTATGTATGGACAGTACATTTAGGCAATATCTGTTTTTTTAATTACTAACTTTAATTTTCTGAAGTGTACTGTAAAATGAAAAGAATTTCTGAAGCAGAGAAGATGCAGATGTGAAAGGGCAGTAGGATGAATCTTTTCTTCACCAGTCTGAATTCCAACTCTCATCAATTCATCATTAAGGTACAGCTATTTTTAACACGCTTGTTTTCCTCACTGTTTATTGCTCATCAGTAGTAAAACAGTTCTGTGTAAACCTTTCTCTGCTGGTATACCTCACTAATTGTGTAGACAAGGGAAGTTATGGTAGTTTCTAGGCCATCACAGGAAAACAATCAAAACACTAATTTCTCCATTCTGTCCTTCAATTAATTGCATGCTAATGCATTTGAGTAACGTAAAATTGCCAAGAGTACCATGACATGAGGTGGACTTAGCCAGCATGTGCATAAATGACATACATTTAAGGTATAATCTTCCTTTCTCTTGTTTTGGATTTACTGAAAGTCAATGGGGCTTTCAGTTTTCTTAGTGGCCGTTGTCAAAAAGGGCAAGGCCTCCTCAGCATAGGTCCAAAATAAACAGATAGCCCTAAGAGTAAAGGGAAAGTAAAACAAGTCTCTACAGGCACAAGGCAACCTGCCACCCAATTCAGAGAAGAAAAACGTAATGCTGTTATGCAAACTATGGCTGTAATGATCCCATTCACTGCAGTTCTATCAGCATCCTTCCATTCTGAACAAGTCCCAAGAGAAACCCCAATTACACGATACAATACCTTTGTTTTTGGTAGCTCATGGTCTTCCTTGGCAAGATGTTTGACAGTCCACCTCGACTGACAGTCTTATGCTTTATAACTACAAGTTCATTCTGCTTAGGAGATGAAAATTTAAAATTGTTCTTAAAATACTGCACTTAGAAGATACAAAGACTTCTACTACAAAGTTGCAGTCATAGCATTAGCTTTTAAAATAAGTTAGACAAAAAGTAGATCAGCAGCACAAATACATAATATACATTCTTCCCCCTTCCCCGTCCCAACATCCATAGTCATCTCTGAGACCTGAGATCATCACCTCCAAAAATTAATGTATTTCATTGGTTTTGCACCAAGATAGCACACATTTTCATTTCATGAAGCTTCCATCTGTACAAATTCGGATCTGTTGTGTTAGGAAACTCTTGCATTCCTCAGCTTACCAGGGAACGGCAATGGCAGCAGCCGTACAGCCCCTCCTCATGGTTCAGTGAATGGCAGGTCGACCGGAGGCTTTCCTGGCTCCCTGCCATGTACATGTGGTTTCTTGGTCTCTTCTCCCCCCAAAACTGCCAACTATTAGTTTGCGATGCAGGATCATATTTAAGGCGTTATAACAGACATAAACAAAGGAAGTAATTTCAATTAATGTATCTCCATAATGAGGTGAAAAGCAAACAGTTCACTAGATTAAAAAAATAGTTTGAGTGAAAGCTGTTGATTAAGAACCAATTGAAAAGCAATTTCCTTAAAAACTGTTACTAAGGAGAAGTGAGGCACCTTAAGTTCAGAGCTACTAGACAAGCAGACCTTTCCCACCACCACGTTTAACAAGGTCCACTTTAGAGTTGCTGATCTCTGAATTTTGCGCTTTTTCAGTCCTTCTTCGCTCGACCTTTAAAGGTATCCATGATACGGAAGTTTCCAAAATATTCCGTCAAGAGAGTATTTATTTTCACTGGTAGGATACTATAAGGTAGGGGAGTTGGAAAAAAAAAAAAAAAGAAAAAAACAAAAACAGACATCAGAAGAGTTGTGCAGTTTATCACAGAATTAGTTTTACCTGGCTAATACTGGCTGTCCTGTTTTTGGTTGAAATAAAGTTAATTTTCTTTCTAGAGCTAGGTAGTGCTGTGTTTTGGATTTAGGATGAGAACAATGCTGGTAACACACGGATGTTTTTAGTTGTTGCTAGGCGGTTGTAGTGTCTACACCAAGTCAAGGACTTTTCAGCTTCCCACCCCTGCCAGGTGCACAAGGAGCTGTGGGAGCACAGCCAGGGCAGCTGGCCGGGCTGGCCAAAGGGACATTCCCTGCCACAGAACATCATGCTCCGTACGGAACTGGGAAAGCGAGCCGGGAGGTGGGATCGCTGCTTGGAAACAGACTGGGCATCAGGTTGGGGTTTTTTTTTCCCTTCTGCATGTGGTAAGGAATTGCATTTGTGCATCACCTGTTTTATTATAATTATTGTTACTATTATTATCTTCCATTCTTATCCTATTAGACTGTCTTTACCTCAGCCCACAAATTTTTCCTCATTCTACTCCCCATCCCCTTGGGGTGAGGAGTGAGTGGCCGTTTGGTGCTTAGGTGCCAGCTGGGGCAAAACCACAACACTGGCAAAGACAGTCTACTCTAGAACAGAGTACCTCCGGTCCTCTCAAAATAGCCATTACACTCATCTGGCAGCCTCAGCTATTAGACACCTCAGTTTCCCAACCTGGCTTGCAACAGAGCCAGAAGTGCCCTAATGCTGAGGCAACATCCCAGATATGCAGTTACTGAGGAGCAGACCCAGACTCTACAACCCACAGTAAAACTGTGCCTTGATGGAGTCAGCAGGTCACAGTTACACACTTCTGTCGTTGTTCAGTGGTCCAAGGGTAGACTGAACCCCTTAAACACACACACACAAAAAAAAAACCCACCAAAAAACCCCCAAAACCACCCACAAAAACCTCCAGAAGTGTGCAGAATTTAATGAAAATTCACACCAAGAAGCTGCCTGATTTGCACATGTAGTCAAAAATAAAGCTGAAACATCCCTGGACAGAAAAGAGAGAGAGGAAAAGAAGGAAAGGCATAACTTACTTTTTGAGAGCAAACAAAACATAAAGACTGCGTGGTATCACCAACATTTCTTGGTCCTGACGAACAGCAGTGATTATCTTCTCAGCCACATACTCTGGATCCAAAACAGGAAGTAGACGTGGCCACCTGGAAAAGAAGACATTTCTTACTGTAATGCAAATTGCTTTGAATTCACATTTCACTCAAGATGTCTCCATTTTGCAGTTATTCAACTAGAAGAAATAAATTAAACAAGTCATATGAACAACAAACCTTCATTATGTTAGAGAGTGAGTGGCCATTGTTATCTTCCCTTTGTAGGATCTATCATAAAACAAATCCACAGCCCTCATATTAAGACATACTAACGAGGCTTTTATTCCGCTCCTAAATTTGCCATTATACAAGCACATTGAGCAAAGCTGTGTGATTTCAGGAGGTGAATGAGAGTTTAGAAACCAGAGAAGACAACTGGAGGATTTGGCTTCTGTAGAGGAAAGGACACCAATTACGTTTCACATTTCAGCTTAAGTGAACAGTACAGTACCCAAGGCTTCGCCCATTTGGGTTGCTCAGTCACTAGACAGCAGTTAACACCCATCTGAATGCCTAAAAATAAGACAAGCCAAGAAAAATGCAGCTCATGATTTTCATAAAGGAAATAGGAGTACGTTAGATGCTAGATGTGCAAGTTGCATAAAACCCTCACAAGAGTTTACTCACTTGGTTCCGCAGCCATCAAACATTCCCGTGTTTATGATGTAAGGACACACAATTGTGGTTTTAACACCAGTCTTTCCCAAAGCTTTCATCTCTAAATCAACTGAATCTGCAAAACCAACTGCTGCAAATTTACTTGAGCAATAATCTGCAAAATAAAACATTAATTGCAGTTAAACATTTTCAATTTACTAATTAAACTTTACTAAACAGGTAGCAGTAACAGTAGCAGCTACTAATTTACTAATTAAACTTTACTAAACAGGTAGCAGTAACAGTAACAGCTACTAACAGAAGCAGTAACAGTTTTTGACAGAGGGACAAAACTATGCTCTAGTAAGTAAACTAACAAGCCACAGGTGGGGTTTTTTTGTTTGGGTTTTTTTTTTGAAGTATACAACAGCAAGACAGTAGCAAGTGATATATACACAGTACCTGCAGGAAATTACTGTCCCATAATAAAATACTACAGACTAGGAACTGTTTTCAGGATTAGGTTACTAATAACATTTGCCTTTGATCTGATTTACTCCTCTACTTTCCCTCTCCTCAGTTAACTTGTTCTAGACCAGCAGACAGAGGGTTTCTCATTGCATCCCTGTAACTGCCTTTCCTCTCTCTGGTGAAAAAATAGCAGATTAAACTATCTTTTCATAACAGACCTTACCTTTGAATCTATGCACTAACTTCTTATGCATCAAACTCAAGCTTTCAAGACTCTGTAATACAGTTTCAACTCAAAACTCAATTTTTCTTCATTATCACTGCCTTGAAGCTAGACTTCTTTTATTGCTGTTGCCTTATTTAATTCTCTTCCCCCTTTGCATACGTCTTCCAGAAATGCCTACTGAGTTTGCCCTAATCTCAACCCTTTCTCTGCATCATCATACGGGTCCTCTTGAATGAACAGCTGAGAGACAGAGAATGCAAAATGACATATCACACCCCTGCCTCTGTACCATATCTGGATTTTAGTCGTTCTTTGAGTTAGGGAAACCTGTACGGGACTCTGCTGAGCTTGAGAACATGCTTTAAAATAAATAAAGGCAGCCTCTTCCCCACCAAGCACCTGCAGGTTAACTTTAACAACACTGAAGCTCGCAGTTTCCAAAGTTCTATATGGCTCCTTAGATCCTCTAAGGCCTTCGCAGAAAAACCTGTTTCAGAGCACTGCTGAGGATCTAGGAAACTCTTTTGAAAGAAATAGTCTACTTAAGGTCAACTGGTTTGAAAGTGTGACCGTTTGCTTTACCTACATGCCAAAGTCCAGAAACTCAAAATCAGGATTTTTCACGAGTATTGATTGCAGAGTTTAAATCAAACTAATTGTCGAAATGAACTTTAGCTTTAATACACTACCTGAAAGACAAGTGACTCCAGTCAGTCCCGCTGAGCTTGCAATACTAACCAAGTGTCCATGGTTAGAGGCCATCATTGCTGGGAGGAATGCTTTGTAAGTCTGCAATGTAAGTCAGAGTTGCAGTGAAATATTTTACTAAGTAAGCTATGTGCTACAATATTTTAAAGGTACTGGTTTTAAAGAAATTCTCCCTACAGTTTAAGTAAGTTTCCATGCTTTTATTATGGAAGACAAGGGGGGGGAAAACAGGAAAAAAAGAAGTTTGTTGTTTGAAATCAGGTCTTCATCTACTAAGTTGAGACTTTCCAGGCCCCACCAGTACCACTTTCTCCTCAACACCAAAGACAGATTCTATCTGGCTCAAAGCTATAGTTTCAGCTAGCTGTTCAGTTTTGCAGCCTAAAGCTGCAATGTTTCAACTGAGAATTAAGTGCTTACTGCTAATTTTGTAAAATGGCAGAAATTTTAATTTCATGTCTTCCTTTTCTTAATTTAATCTTTGTGATTAAATTTATTTAAGAATAAATTGGAGCATGTTTTAATATCCCCTTTGGAATTGCTTTATGCTAGGAACACCATATACATGGCTTGCCTTCCCTGGAAGGAAGAAGCAGCCCATTGGAAAAAAAGCCTCACTTATTAAGAGCATTGTCTGAACATGTGTTATTTCTTACTGAAACTATCATAACCACAAAGCAACTAGAACACTAAACAGAATTGAACACTTCTCTATTGCTAGAGCAGCAACTTTTAGGCTGGGCCTGCTTCATGTCAATTAATATTGAGGGATGATAACATATGACTCGCTTCAGAATTTCAGATGGCAAATTTCAGTTCTTAAAACTTATTTTTAAATACAAAGGAGTTTTGCTTTCATCTCCCTACCCTAGAAGTTCCCAAAGGATCCATCCTTTCACCCTTTTTTTTATTTTACAGAATCGTAGGCATACAAAGTGATTTCTTATATCACTTCTGACTGAACTTACACAGAGCTATGCATCCTTCCATATTTTCCTTAATTCCAAAAGGCAAAATTAACACTGAAAATATGTTAAAAGGATATTTCAGTATATATATGCAAAGTACAGGTAGTACCCAGAAGTGTGCCATTGTGTTCACTTCCATGGTTTTTTCCACAAGTGCATCTGGACAATCAAGAAACCACTTCCCAGTTACAACACCAGCGTTGTTGACTAGGATGCTAACGTCGCCAACTTCTTTTTTAACCTAAAACAAAAAGCCTCAAGATATTATGCAATAAATACAAATCATACTTTACTAGCTTTATATATGAAAAAATGAGAGAAATATTGCACATTTCAACTAAGTTAAACTTATTACGCTTGTTACAGATCCAAACACCTCAGGTGCTTGCATGTTCTCACCTGATGCCTTTCTAGAGCTGAGGTTGCAAAAGTGAACTTTCTCTGGAGGTGTGGAGCCCAACAGCACCACTCAGACTGCTGCTCCCAGCACCTCTGGTTCTTGCTGCAACTGCTCCAGATAAGTCCCTGCTCCAGAGAGCTTAACTAACGCAACAAATACTTTGCGACACTAAACCCATCTTAAAACCAATGAGCAATTCTGTTTGTAGGGCCACTTCTATGAGACACAGTGAATTCACTGAAATCAGGCACAAATCTCTATGCACTATCTAAACTTTCTTTTGTGAGGTTCCTTGCATTATACTCAAATCCTCTTGTGTCTCCCACAGGGTAACTTTAGCACAGAAGCAGTGCTGCCATACAACTTGAAGGTTGAAGCCAGCTTGCACAGTTCTTGAGTCTTTTGATGACCAGAAGGTAAATTAGACTCCCTGTTGATAGCATGAGTTGCCTGCGGCCCAACAGCCCAGAGATTCATCTTTGCCACAGCACAGGGCAGCAGCTATTTAGCACCATCTTAGTATTTCAGAAGTCTTCATGCTGTTTTCCCCACGTTCCACTTCTCCTTACTGCAACTGTTAAACACTGACATGTATTACATTGTAGGTTTTCACTAGTGGTAACTTCACTTGCATTCCACAGCAACACACTACAGCTTTCTCGGGGAGCAGATGGAGTTTTCTGCCCTCAGTGTGTTGGAATTGAATGGGCAAACAGTAATTTTTGATAAGCATTCCTTATGCGCATAGGCAGTGAGAAAGACCATCTGTAAAATCAATTTCCTCCTTACAATGTGTTTATTTATTCAAGTACCTTGATGACTTCAAGCAACTTTACAGGTTAGGAACTTAAAAGATTTTTATTACCAAAGACTGTTTTTTACAAGTTTATTTCTCATTAAGAGAGCCTAAAAGAACACCATGTCTCCATTGAGATTAGCTCTCAGGACAACACAAGAAATGAGAAAACTGTAGGAAGGGTAGTAGTTTGTTACTAAAATTAAACAAAAGCTGTAGGGCTCTGAATAAGGAGAGTTTAGGACATGTGCATTCACAGAAGGAAAAAGTCTTACAAGCTTCTGCGGGTCATGGTGTATAAGCTCATTGCTAGTGTATTTGCTTCAATTCTAATGCTGTACCAGAATCCTTATAAGATGGTTTCTAGAAAATAAGTTGGCTAAAGAATAGTATCTACACATTTAGTTCAGTAAGAAAAAGTATAGTTCTCAGCTCCAGACTGAGAACTTCTATGAACAGACTAACTTGAGAGAACAACCATAGGCCAGCTGATATCAAGATATTGTGCCAGCTCTCAAAAGGACAATGAAAATATTGAACGCAGTATTTCACGCACAGTTTATTAATCTGAGCTACCTGAAATCAGGAAATGAGTACTCTATGTTGTCATTTAATTTATGATTTCCAGATCAAGAGCTAAACATGGGCTGATCAGTAACTTTGGGAAACCATGTTAGTTTTGTGCCATCTTACTGTACAGCTGCAGATCACAGAACCTCATTTCTTAATGGCACTTCCTTTGCTAGGTGCCTACAGTGACTGAAGAAAGCACAAGCAGACCAGGTAGGCTAGCCTGCGTAACAGTAAAGAATTAAAGGATAATTTACCACCTATCCTTTATTCTAGCTTAACTTCCTCATCTTCCTTAAACTTGTTCCAATCTCGTCCATGCTGGTTAACTAAGGGTTTAAAAAACAGAAAGCAGCTGCGGTAGGATTATACTGAACAGCTTTTATAACAAATTAATCAGCCAGAGCCCCTCTCCACCTCAGTCATTGCTCACACATTCTTGTCTGTCTATTCCCTGCTCAAAGTTGTCATATAACAAATATTTCTGAAGCAGCAGATCACATGATCTCCATAGGCCATCTTGGACAAATTGTTCTAGTTACCAACCTGAGTACGTACCCCTCATCACGAATTAAAAATAGCATGCATTCAGAGACATAAATGTAATCATTAGTAAATGATGCTTCAATAGTGCTCTTGTGTCAAATGACCTAGTAATTCTGGAAGCCTGCACCAGTACCGCAAATCGAACCTTTGGGGCAAATAAATACCTGAATAAGTGGTCATGTTTCTTTTCTGTGAACAAAAGATGGACAGAGGTGAGGGATGTGGTACATACAGTTTATAACTTGGGGATTGGGGCATTCAGAATAGATGGGAGAAGAGAAATAAGAACAGAATCTTGATCATCCCATTTCTAACTAGTGGTGAAAACCTGAACAACCTCTTCCTTTATCACCTGTATATTCACACTTTGGATGGAATTCAAAGCAGATTTGAGCGAGTTCTTGCAAACCAGACGAGTAATTCAAGCTTCACACCACCTCTGTTCATGCTCCTGCACTACTAACTAGATGTAGCAGCTCTTTCCTCAGCAAGCTGGCTAGTTTCATTTCCTTCTCTCAGCTCTCCCCTGTGTGCAACAGAGCCAAGACACTTAGCACCAGGCTTCCACGCTGTGCTTTGAGCCTAAGTACAGACCACCTTTACCAAGCCTTTTCCCTAGCTACTGGGGGGGTGAGATAACATCAACTTTTCAGAGCTCTAAACCTCCCCATTTGTACAGTGCAGGAAAGCCTGTTCCAGGTGTTTGTTTTAGGCCCAGGTAAGGCAAGCATTATGCAAACAGCTGATCTAGATAAACATCTTTTTCATGTATAAACACTATTTCCTGTTTGTTTCTGCCTTTATATCTATGCTCTTCTATTGAAGTTTAGTAATGAGCAATTTCCAGGATACCCAAACAGCATCCCAAAGTGTCTACTTTAAGAATCACAATGTCATCCCTAACTGCCTACAAGAGGTGGAATAAAGTACTGGACATTTTATAGGCCGCATGAAATACCACCAGGAATCATGCTCCTACTGTTGCTCCGTTAGACAGGAAAGAAGATTCTCAGAAAATTAGAAAACTGACCACAAACTCTTCTCTTGACTAACAAGTGGATAAACCAAAAAAATGTACCATGCAACAGAGATCCTGGAAGTAAATGTGAGTCCAAATGCAACTTTGCAATGTGATAATGAGGAAAAGGCTTCTGTTTCCTTAGAAGTAGGAGGGTCAAAAACCAGTTACTGCCCTCTTTTTCAAAGCCCTAGATTCTTAAAGTTTAGCTGAACTTGATGGAGGGAGGTGTAGGTCAGAGAAGGCCACATTCCTTTTGGGGCTGGGTACTTCTGGAACAGGGACATTAGAAATAAATTTTAAGCTATAGCTCTTGATAGCCAAAAGCTGTCCTTCACCCTGTTAGTGCAGGACAGGAACAAGGACACCACATGTGCAGGGCTTTTTGGTTTTCTCCCTACTGAAGTGAAGACTTCCTGGTCTCTGTGTGGCTGATGAACTACCAGAAGCAGGTATAAGGTTCACATACATTTCACTTTGGCTTTGAGAATGTTTTAGTGGGCACAAGATTTTCAACCACATCTTGCCCTGCCTGTGTGGTTTTCATTCACTATAGTCTTGCAAGACTCCAAGTCATTGTGTGAAGCTGAATCACTGGGGGCAAAAACAAAACCTGGAACCTCGTTGCCTCATTTTGTAAAGGCTGATGCTGCTCTCTCTGAGGCAAAGTCTACTACACCCCATTAGCGTTAGTGCTTGGTGCCACTGTCCAGGTAAAGTCTTGTCACCAATAAGACAGGAAAATTGTCGGTATGGTTTACATTAGTTGTCAGCAGGACATGACATCTCTGAAACAACCGTAGTGAGGTATTTTGTTCCATATGGATCAGCAGGAGGATTAGTGCATCAGCTGTCAGCAAGCTGCTGACAGAAGTTCATAAGCAATGAATCATGCACTGAGACCCTCTTACCACTTCTTCGCCCCTGTCTACTTATGTTTTTATCATCCCTAACCTGTCACACATACATCTACACCCTTTTCTCCTTTTTATATTTGGCCAGAGTTACTGCTACTGTTTTCCTCCATGGGACTGAAGTGCTAGCCCTCGAGCCCTCAAAACTGAAAGTTAGTTTCCATCTTCATCATTTCCAGTGTCCTCCACACTACAATACTCCCTCCTCCTCCACCCCTCCCAGCTCAGTGTGAAGGAGGGTTACAGGCCTGTGGTGAGACATGTGCAACTGCTCTGTGGGGACAGCAGATGTGCAACTCAGCTGGTGTGACAAATCTGCCGGGGGAACCAAGAGTGACGGCATTACCCAAATACAAATCCAATAGTACCAGCCTCTAATAAGCTGCAAGTCATGCATGAGCTTCACTTATCAGAAGGTTTGTTCTAGTCATTTTTGCACACAGGAATGCAGAAGGCTGGAGCTTATTAAACAGCACCAAAAGAGGAACATTATTTCAGCCAGCAGATGTTCCCAAAGACAGCTGAACTTTTATTTTAAATTCGTCCTCAGGCAAACACACACTGTGGAAACTTTCTAGTCCAACAGTTAAGTTTAGCAACATTTTAAGTAAATGAGAACAGGTTATTATAATGGAAACTGTTAAGCAATTTCAGCTTTTGGCAATTCTACTAGTCTGCCCAAAATATCTAACCACATGCCATATCTACAGAGCTCTTCAGAGAGGAAAGGAAGAAATATTTAAGACTTCAAGATACACTTATTAATTCTGATAAAGCAAGTCTGCCAGAATCTATTTACAACCATGGAATTATTTGAAAATTGCTTAAGCAGTTAATCCTTTTTACAATGTACAGTCTTCAGGGTTTACTTTTGGTGAAAGGCTGCCAGAACTTGAAATACTACTTTAGCTTCAATAGATTTGTTTTATGCACTGTTTGCTCAGTATTTGAGCAAGAAGTTACCCAGTTGAAACTAGCTACTGAAAGTAAGTCAGCTCTTTTTATTTTTAAAGAAACATAGGTACACAAGTCAATCCTAGAAAAAACAGTATTCTTGAAATAGGTACCATGCACAATACATCCTGAATGAATTAACTTTAATCTCTTGATTTGAAGTTACTAAAACTTATCATACATCATAGACATACACAAGCACTCAGAATAGTGTCAAAGCCACAAATAAGATACTTTACCTGATCAGCTACTCTGTAGATGTCCTGCCTTTTGCTGCAGTCACAGACGTAACAGTGCACTCTCCCTGTTGTATTTTCTTTCACCATTCTACTTGTCTCTTTGAGCCCCTCTTGATTAATGTCCCAGAGAACCACTGTGGCTCCAAGGCTGGCAAACTTTAAAGATAAGAGTCTTCCAACGCCACTTCCCGCTCCTGTTATTAATACTATTTCGCCACTAACATTCTTCTTCCGTCTAGGCACAACCAAGAAGACTAGCGACTCCAGTGAGTAATAAAGAGAGAGTCCGATGAGTCTGAGCGTTTCCAGGAAGAAGTGCATCTTGAGGCTATTTCTTTAGGTACCTGACAAAAAATGTTTACCAGATAGAATAAATCATAAAGAGAAAAATGCAAATATCAATATTTCAAAATCAAAAAGCCAATTATTCTCCAGCTTGCTTCTGAGTGTTGTTTCAAAAAATATGTAGGGTCAGATATGCAGATGTAAGCCATTTGTCCTGTTTCTGTACCACCTCCAGATTGGTCCTAGTCTCCTCCAGAATGTAGCACACAACTGAATTACCATTTGGCAGAGGCAGGAAACACCTGCCCTCATCTGCTTTAGAAATTCCCCACCCCTCACATCATGGGTTGCCATCTCTGCTCTGAGAGAACATGGACTCAGGAATCAGAATGAAAAGGTGATAGTTGCCGCCTGAGCGCCTTAAGCAGAAATGCGTGGCAATTACTAATCAAAACGTACGGCATGATCAAACAACTTAAGTGCTCAGAAGTTAGTACTTTTGTGGTCCTGAAAGGAGACTTTTTCCTGACCTACTCCTTTGCTTTGTAGGCTGTCCTTGTCAACAAGAAGCTGTACGCAGACCAAGTCAGCGTCTCAACTTCGCTGAAGAACTGCCAGCGTGAGCAGCTTCCGAGCACAATACGTTTGCATATCTCCAAAACACACCAGGTACCTTACTGGCTGTCACTGTTAGCTTTTTAACTGCCACTACTACTATTATTGAGGAAAGCCTGCTTTGGCTGTTGAATGGAGTGTTTTGTTTAGGAGTACACTGCAAAACTGTTGACTTTCTTTTCACCCCCCTGCGTTAAGCAAATGTCATGGACTTGAATCATACCGTCTCAGGTACGCATTTAACTTCGCAGCCTGTATTCACCACAGTAATGCTAACGCCGTGCAGGTATTTAAGTCCTCCAAAGAATGCTGTTTATTTCCCAGTATACAAATGCTATGCAAGAAACGCACCCTTGGTCAAAGTAGGTTTTAATCTTTGATGAACTGTGGCACGAAGGATTAATATCTTCCTTCTCAGCTAAAGGCAGAGCATGTTGGTGCTTACACTTCAACCTTTAGCACCACATGTCCTGTTTGATCACATCTTAGTTAACGCTGCTATCTGTGTGTATAGGTAATTGTGTTTGACAAGTGCCAAGAGATAACTAACTTAGATATCTGCTACTCTGAACAAAGTTCATGAAATTTAGCATGTGGACATACACGTTATCATGAGTCTCAGGTTTTGTACACGCGAAACAAGGCCAGTCCTGAAAAGGGACAGGCCACTACTAGACCAGAATAAGTTATTTCAAAACGTTCTCTGGCAGAAATATTACGACATCTTAAAACTATTCTGATTACAGAAAAACATTCATCAAAAACATAGTGGGTAGGGAAACAAGTTCTTCTTTCTGAAGAAGAGTCACAGGGTATGTGCTTTCTCTTCTTCATTCCCTTTAAAATGGAACGAAAATGCATGCAGAGGTTCTGGTACAGATAAAGCAGTAACACAAGTAAGAAGTGGAAGAAGCACAGGAACATTTTTCTAGATACAATATTAACATCTCCTGTAGTAGTATCTTATATCTATAAATCTACTACAGATACCAAGCAAAGCCAGAGCGTCATACAGGAAAAGTGTTATTAAATTTTGTGTACATCAAAAAACCAGCAAGTTTTTATAAACACAAGTTCTTTTCTGGGTCTAAAAAAGAAGCACCAAATCTTTAAAATAAACACAGTTGCTGAATTTAAGTTGATTACACTAACTTAATGCACTTAAGGTAACAGCCTCCACTTGCATGAAAGGAGATTGGTATCTCTGGAATGGACAAGTTGTAACAATTAATACCTATGGAAAAACAAGAGAGGCAACCGCCTTCAAAGTGTAATACACAATTTGACCTAAACCCAGTTTAGAACCTATGTCAGTAATTTACTAAGTAAAATAATCATGTATTAGGCTTGCATCAGAGACACACGAAATCTTAGAGAAGTACTGACTTTCTCTTGGGGAAGTGGAGTTGGTTAGGCATACAGACCACAAGAGACTCCCCGTTAGACACCAACTCCATATCCCTCAACAAGGCAATTTCTACCGACACATCTCTCGCCTAACCCAGCTTTCTTTGGGCCAAGAGTCCTCCATCCTCACTGGCTCGCTGTGTTAGTGCTGCTAATTACACCAGCAGCCATAACCAAGTGTATCCACGTGGAAAATTAAATTAACCAACACACTCGGACTGATTTTGGCTCCTCAACCACAGCAAGCGGGGCTCTATTTACAGGTGAATTAGCCAGTGCACACAGAAGATCTCGAATCCCTTCTGATGTCATGCATTGTTTTTCAATACGCCTACGCCCACACAGACATATGTGTGGAGGGCTTTTATACTGCAGAGAAGTATCAGAGACCTTACTATGGCTCATCGGACAGATGTCTTTTCAAGCACAGACAAGTTTGCCAGCACTGGTTGGTACCTGGGTTAATCCTCAGCCGAGGGGCTCTCACAGGCTGACAGTGCTCACAAAGCACAGGGACAGAACTGAGGCTGGCACCTGAACCGTAAAACACCCCTACGAGCTGAAGGGCCTACAGGCTGATCGCACAGCCACCTGAGCGGGGTTTGGCAAGCATGAGCTCCGTCACCGCACCTGGAAGGCTGTGGCTCTCCAAAGACGGTGGTCCTGCAGCCAGGCCTGTCCAAGGGCCGAGGTACGGCAACACCTTCCTCACTGCCCGCAGCACCATGCTCTCACCTGGCACACCGCGGCTGCTAACCCCGACAGCATCGCATGGAAACCCCACGGGTAGTTTCCAGCTGCGGTGACCAGCTCACAGCCCCCTCTCAGGCCCGACTCCCCGGGACCCGCCACGGCACACCCCCTCCCCCCCAAGGCCCGGCAGCCCCCCAGCACCGACGAGAGCAGGACCCGCCCTCGCAGGGGCGAGGGGAGGCGGCCGGCACCAGCAGGAGGCTGGAAACACGGCTCGCCGGGCTCCCCCGAGCACCCACGCACCCTGTCGCGTCTCTCCGCGCACACCCGGCCCATAAGGCCCCCAGCACCGTGGGTACCTCCGCCTGCCCGGCGTGACGCAGCGGCCGGCAGCTCCCGGAGCGGAGGAGAGAGGCAGAGCAAGCCGGAGGGAGCGAGAAGCAACCACCGGAGCGAGGCGGGGCAGCCCAGCCTTTATGCCGGCAGCCCGCCCCGGTGAGGGGCTGACCGGATGCCCGGGGGCGGGGCGGGAAGACCCGCGCTCCGCGGCAGCAGGAAGCTGAGTCGGGCACGGCGGTGGAGCCGCTCCCGGGAAGGAGCGCTGCGGCCCGGGGAGCTGGGGAGGGTGGTCGGGGCCCTGAGCTCCTCGGTGAGGCCGGACGGAGGGCTCCAAGGACGAAGCAGCTTGTTGGGCGGGAGCGCCCGAGGCAGCTTCCCGACTCC
>VWZZ01003785.1:56779-71764 GCA_013399095.1 Psophia crepitans | reverse complement strand
TGCGTGAGGTGTCGGGGCCTCCTGTGCCACAAAATGTCACCTGCTGGTTGCGGCGGAGCGAGCAGGCAGCCCGTGGGCCCGGGGTGCGGTCTCAGTGGCGTGCCTGAGGCAGATGAACTTCCATGCGTCAATGGCGGCAGTTGGGCAAGGGCGCCTGATAACGCGTGCGGCATCGCAGACAGTAACTGGGTCCTGAGGTGTTTTCTCTGGGCCTAGAGCTGAGGTGTGGCCCTATGCTGAGAAGCGGGAAAGGCACCGGGGCGCTTACGTGTGAGCTGGTGCGCACCTCCCCGTTTCACAGCGCTGGGGCTCAGTGTTACAGGCCGTATTGCAACCAGAGCGGCTGCTCCGTGCTGCCAGGGCTGGTACCTCCTTTTCCACACCTGTGATGTTTAAGGCTTCCATCATTTGCAATTCCTGCCTTGCATTGCGTTCCCCGCAGCCTTTCCTTTGGCGGTGGTGTGCTTTCCTCAACTCTTCTGGTATCAGAAACGGATCACAGTCCTTCCCCCTGTAGGAGAATCCTATCTACTTCCAGTGAAACAGTTTGGAGATCCTTAGCCAGTCGATATTTACTACATGTTGTAATGCTAGCAGTCTCACAAACATCGCCTCTTCAGAATCCCGTCGTATCTCATATGCACATTTTTAAGGACAGACTGCTGTTCTCACCACTCCCTTTTTGCGCGTTATTACCTTCAGCACTCCCAAAACAACAGTCCCTCCTATGCAGCAAGCTGACCACTATTTTATTGTTTCCCTTTAACTATCCTCTTCCATGTTTTTTATTTTACCTCTTTGAATTTAAAAAATAAATTTTTTACTTGCCAGTCCCATTGCTAAACCGGTTATCTGTGTCTCAGTCGTTCCCCATTGACCTCAGAAATGTAAGGGAAGACTTTCCACAGAGGAGGTTGTCCAGACACTTGAATATCAGGTCAGTGAAATGTATTGGAGATTATGAGAGGCTGGTGGCAGATCAGTTCCCAATACAGCAAAGCCAGAGGCGTCAAGGATATAAGAACGGAGAATGCATTGCTAATGAACCACAGGATCTGCTTCTTTCTTCAGTCCGTCTGTTAGGTCTGGAAAACAGGGACAGGAGGACCTCTGATGCACATGCCTGTTGCCCTCTCAAAGAAGCCTCTGCGAGGAGGGCAAACAACAGCAGTCAAAGCTGGGATAATAAAGCGCATAGGAACGTGGCTCGTCAGCCTGAGTTACGCAGGTCAGGACTGCCGTACGAGACAGCCTTCTGCTGCATGGGATTGAACAGGAGCCAGTGGGGAGGAGAAGAGGGGTAGCAGCAACATTTTACTGGTAGCAGTCCTCTTTCACTTCTTTTCCTTGGCACTTGGAGTATGCTGCCCTGAATGATGCCAACCATTACGTTACCCACTGTGACTTACTAAAAGGTTACTGTAAAATGCAGAGCTGCTCTAACAAGAAATTATTGGAGTACCTTGGCCACAGGCAGAATTCTTTCCAAACCCGTACAAATAATGTCTGACTTATCTGCTCTTCCTACATCTTGCTGAACATTCAAATATTTAGGTCTCTCTCCACAATTTCCTAATGTTTGTTGTCCATGTCTTCATCAGTTCTGTTTCTGTTGTTACTCACTTCCATGTGACTGTTTCTGCGTGTAAGAAAACATGAATGAAATTTGGGTAGGAGGCAAAGTGCTCTAGAACAAGTCACCCAGTGACTTGGCTTTTTTTTTTTTTTTTGAGAAACAGACCTGTATTTCTTCATCTGCCAATTATTTATCTTACCATCACAGTGTTCAGATGTGATGGGAAAGGAAATCCACTGGGTTTTATTTCATGTACTTCCTTGTAAACCTCCTTCACGTTTGGCAAACTTGCTTTACCGTGTAGAAAACTGAACTGATAATACTTTGAAACTAACTCGTCTTTTTGACTTTTCCTCTGAAGCATTTAACACATTCCCTAGCCAAGTTTATAATACTGAACATTATTTCCTGATGGCCATATAATAAAAAAAGTAAAAATTAAAAGCTTTCGGAGTGCCATAACTCAGATACAGTGGCTGTTTGAAGAGGTGATGGTCATTAGGTGTTGCTGGAAATTACATGTATCTATCCTTTAACAGTGTACACTGGGTGGAGTCACAGAAAGCCACAAATTAATCACATTTCATGCAAAAGAACAACATTTCAGTGTTTCTCCACCAAGCAGCTGGTTGATGTGTTTCACTAGAGAGGCAGTCGATGCCCCAAGCCTGTCAGTGTTTGGGAAGCATTTGGACAATGTCCTTCATAACACACCTTAGGTTTTGGGCAGCCCTGAAGTGGTCAGGCAGTTGGACTAGATGATCATTGCAGGTCCTTTCCAACTGACATAGTTCAGTTCAGTTCTATTCTATTCTATTCTATTCTATTCTATTCTATTCTATTCTATTCTATTCTATTCTATTCTATTCTATTCTATTCTATTCTATTCCTATTCTATTCTATGTTGAAAATCAGGGAAAGAAGAATTACATCGAAAAGTGTAGTTTTCATCTCATCCCTATATATGTAGACTTATATTCTTGTTACATTAACTGTCCATAAAATGTCTAAACCTGGGGACCGTTGAATGTATGAAGGTCAGTGCAGTACACAGGTTTCAGAGTTCATAGGTGAATGTGATTCACAAAGCAATCTAATTTTAAAGAAGATGTATTTGTGCTAGCATAGGGGAATTTCTTCAGTGTGTAATTTTAATATTATGGCATGATCTCCAATGACTGTGAACTCTTAAGTGAAAAACTGATGCAGTGAAGGGCATATGGCTCCTAGAGCAGTTGAGCCAGCAGTTGTCTGTCATGAACAGCTGAGCCAGTGCTGTCTGTTTTTTAGATCTAACCCCTGGACTAATGAGTCCTTCCAGTGGAGCCATTACTTGTCTGTATGTTCTCAGCATCTTTTCTTTGGTGTCCCTTTGCAGAAAGTCCCTGTGTCAAATTTCTACTTTCGTTTGGTTTCCCCTGTTTTTTCTTTATCAACGTATCCTGTGAACTTCACCTTATGTGTTCTGCCACCTCCCACACAGATGAATGATGCATTCCTACATTTGTTTAGGACATGTAGCAACCACAGTAAAAGGTACACACCAAGATACTTAATGCATAATAAAATGATGCCTTAATATGATTTATTACCAAGAAGAATGGGACAAACGCAGTAAGGAAGTCCTGGGCTTTCATATCTATGCAATTAAACATGTAAAATGGAGCAGGCAAGATTGTCACTGTGCTGTGTTCAGCCTTACCTAACCTGCTTTCAATTCTAGGTGCTGGTGACCATCTCTCAAGGCTTGACAGAACTGGAGATGAATGGAAGACATCAGAGATGAGGAGGCTCAGAAATAAAATATAAACTGGAGCTCATTATGGGCAGAAGTCAAAATGCCACCCTAGATTTCAAACTGTCAGTATATATTTGTTGCCTCATACAGGGTAAGATAACTTTGTACCAGCAGCAGATAACATTATTTGCTTCATATAGGTCAATATAGTTTAGTAATAAAATGTATCTAATCACCTTGTACAGGTGCACCTCTACAATAACTATACACCTGTAAAATACACTATTGATAAAAGGAAGAAAGAAGGGTTCTTTTTCAAGGCAACGTTCCTCTAGTGGAAAGCTTGTGTTCACATCTACTGGAGCTGCGCACTGTCTCTGAGACTTAGGTGTGCTGGGAAGGGAGTATTTTCTTCCCTTATGGGTTATCTTTCTGTTGGTGCTTGAAGTAAAATGTTAATTTTTAATTTAAACATGGGTTCCTTTTCTTTTTCATCTATTTTCCTTGTTTGTTATCCACATAGTCATGCACGTCCTACACTGTATTGCTGTAATAGTTGAACGTCTTACATCTTTTCTGTACAGTCTTGTTCTTTGTTTACTGACTCTGAAAGTGCAACTTTTAGGGGCTTCCATTTTTCCTGATAAAGACAAGAGCACAGTACTAGGTGTTCCATATGAAACAAGTCCTAAGCACAAGCACGTTACAGTTTCACAAACTGAACAATAAAGCTATCCATTAAAACCTCTCCCATTTCTCCAGGTCTGTTCAGGTTTCACGCTGTCCCTTTTTAGAATAGAGTGGAATAGAATAGAATCATTAAGGTTGGAAGAGACCTCAAGGATCATCCAGTCCAACCGTCCCCCCACCACCTATTAACCCTTTTGCAACACCTTGAAGCACAGTTGCAGGTCAAAAATGAAAGTGGCTGCTCTCTTTGCAGGATGTTATTTTCCAGTATTCCAGCATTTGACAGTTTCAAATGCAATGGAAAAAAAGGTATGTATTTTGTACTCTACAGAATAATTTGCATAGGTAAAATACAAGCTTGTTAGGCTTATGACTAAGTTTACAGCAAACAAGAACACCATAGCATAAGCTATTAAACCAGAAAAACAGGGCCAGCACTGCATTAAAGACTCATGAGAGAGAAACTGTCTCAATTTTTATGAATGGGACGGTCACACGAGGGATGAGAGGATTGCACATGGAAGGGTGAGGGGGAAGTGGGTGATCTTGTGATTGAAGAAGCTTTGTCATTAGCTCAATAATCTTGCCGGTTGCACTGCACAAAAATGTCTTAATGCATTGCTGGAATGGCTCTGTAATGTCTCATGCTCTTTCAGGATGTGCAGCTCAATAACACTCTGAAAACCAGAGTGAGGAATCAAGGTCCATGCTAATGCAACCTAAGTCTGCCTTCTGAAACGAGCACTTGGAGTTGTCTGCTGGTACCCGACTGTGTCCTCAGCTTTAGGGGAAGCTGAATTGTGGTGTTTGTGGATTAGCTGGAGCAGCCTGAGGGAGGTGTTATTGGGGCATGAGATGATTCAGTCCATTTAGATGACCAAAATAAGATGAGAGATTCCATAATGGATCCAGAATGGCCAAAGGCAAGTTTTGTACCCTGTGTCGGTGGTGAAGTCTTGTGGTCTTGTAAGGGCTGCTGATGTACAAGGAAGAGGTGGTTGTGGGCGTCCGTGGTAGGCCTGTGAAAGTATGACTTTGTGTAAGAGTTATGGGGCTGAGAATAAAATAAACGACTGTGAAATTTAACAGAGTTAATTCCGGGTACCAGATTAAAAGTTTGAGCGCACAGCGGTGTGGGACGCTTTGCTTTCGTATGTCTGTCTCATGTAAACACATGCTTAGATTTAGCAGTGAGGTGGAATCAGTGTCAGAGCCTCAATTCTAGAACAATATCTATAGTCTTCACAAGCAAAATGTATTTATGTGAATTAAACTACAGTTGCTCAAAGACGGCAGAACTTAGATGGTTTTAGTGTGTATCTTAACTTGTTATTGCCTGACTTCAGAAGTTTGAGTGACGCTGAATGCGGTTTATGGTTGGTATACGATATTAGTCTGATCCTTCCTCTCCCTGCACACCTCACTGTAGTGGAACAGAGCTAATGGTCATATTTTGAAATAGCTACAATTTGTTAGGGCTAGTGAGAGAAACAAAAAAATTGGTCTAACTCTGCTGAATCCCGACAGCGTATTGGGGACGTCCCTCTCCTTTCCACTTACCTGCTCACCTTTTCCCCAGATACGTTGTTCTTATGCCAGGCAGCATTTGCAGCTCACCCTCTTTAAATCCCATTGAACTGTTGAAAGTAGCGAAGTAGTGTGTAAAAATCTGGTGCTTTCCATCTCACATTTTCTTTTGCTGCACACACCAGTTTAGTTTGGGGTTCAGTAGTTCTGGGGTACATGAGGTACCTGATGTGCTGCATTTGGAGACACCTCTTTATAATGAGGTAATTACCTTGATTGTTTTTCTTTGACAGGGAAAGGGTGACACCCTTCTTTTGTTCAATCTAGTGAATTTGTACCAAGATCTGGTCGAAACGGAGAATGCCTTGCTGTAGTTAAATCACAACATTGATTGGGATAGATCAGTGCGTTGGGTTGAAGATGAGCCCAGGCCAGTGACTTCAGTGATTTATGCACAGCACAGGTACGTTGACAAAGAGCTTGTGATCACTATAGTCACCCAAATCACATATAACAATCTGGGTATAAAGTGCTCCAGGAAAGTAAGAAATAAGGGGTCAAGATTTTCTGTCAGCAGCTCCTGGAAGGAAGAGAGCTGGGATCTCCGATGGCTTGTGAGAGCTCTGTCTGCTCTCTGGTGAAGAGGAGCCTTATTTAAATCTCATGAAACACGAATGTGCTGTAGTTTTGTCCTTCCCCATCTGAGGGTTAAATCTGCATTTCCTTCAATGTCTCTCCAGCTAACATGCAAATAACTTCCATGTGTCAACCTCTTTTTTCTTTAAAAGTAGTTAGAGTTCCTTCTAAATTATGTTCACCATTTAGAATATGCCTCCAAAATACAAATATTACCAGGTAGTTTTATTTTCTTCATTTCAATATGTTCTTGAGAGTTAGAAGACCTACTCTGTTCTTTCTTCAGTGCTGAGGAACAAGTCTCCCAATATTCAACCAGTGTCTTAAACTCCCAACATCTTTCTCAAATTTCAGTTTTGATAAGTTATTTCATGTTTCTGTTACACAGACAAAGAAATAAGAGTGAGATGAAGTCCCTTCATGGGAAGCACAGGGAAAGCTGGTTTTTAGTATGGGTTGAGACCCCAAGACTCTCATCTCACAGGCCTTGCTTTCTGACCACAAGGACACATTGCTAACCAGGCTGTCTTCTGGCTGCCCTGCCGGTAATCCAATCAGGAATATTTGGCAGAAGGACGTAGAAGTTACATTTCCATACTTTTTGTGGAGAGTTGTAGGAAAGAAGAGAGTCGAACTGAGGGAAATGCAGGAAGAATTGAGTCACCACCTGCTCAGAGAAGCTGCCAACGCTTGGCCAGTCCTCCAGTGCTATCTGGAGAGGGTGCTGTCAGTACCCAGCCGAACCAGCAGGAGCTATGGAGAAGAGACTGAGCTATGGAGAGAAGGCAACAACGGTGTGAACTAAGTAGCCTGAGCTAGGTGTGCAAGGATGGGCTGAAATTATTGCAGGGTCCTGCCTTGATGGGGAAGAGTTGCACTGAGGAGCAGAAGGGATGCGGGAGGTGGGACAGGGGTGCTACGGTGGTGCTGCTGGGGAGATGTAGGGCATTATGTGGGACCCATTAGTTGTGCTGCCCATGGAAAAATTTATAATTTAGGAGCTCTGATTACCATTCTGAGAAAGAGATGAGAAGGAAACAAGGGTGACAGAGAATAGTTCTGCTTCCTTTTGTGATGAAGTGGGATTGCAGTGTAGGGCACAAGATCACATTTAGGGCCAATAGAGCTTTGCAGGCTCTTTCACCAAGAATGTTTTTGTTTCTTTGAAGATGAGATTACTAGATTCTGACAGAGCTGTCTGTCTCCATGGTAGCAGAGCAGGCTATGGAGGGGACGAATGCAAACCCAAGTTTTCATTTCGGCTAACATTGTTTTCTTAGGAATTGCCTGCACCGGGACACTCAGGAATGTTAAAATGAAATAAATTCATGCACGTATGCTAAGTTGCACTAAACCTCTGTGTGGATGCTCTGTTTCATTGTAACTGAGGTCATGGTATCTTAGCCTACCATGAAATAAAACTGCTTTTCTTCTGAATGAAAATGTAATAAAGCCTCGCTTATGTACATCGACTAGTTAATTTGTCTTGACTAGACATTTTCCTTAGCATCCCCATGTAAGTGAAGCCTTAAGTGAAGACAGGACTGAGGCCACATTGTTGGGCAATGAAGATCCCAAGCTTAGCTGAGAGTGGTGTTGGGATACCATAGGACCAGACACCAACTTCTCCTCAGGAAGCCCTTGTAACACAAATCTAAAAATATCTGCTTCTTGATGCAAACAGTCACATCTATTATAAGACATTTCAATCTGCCTTTTTGAAAAAGTTTGTAGTGAGGCAATTCCAGAAATATTTGGAGGCCTCATATTTCCTTGATCCTAGCCAAATTGGTTTCAGGCCTCATTATGGTACGGAAATTATAAGACTGTTTGTCTTATTAGCTTACTGGCAATAGCCAAAGACTGAGTTTATGTATCAATTATCTATCAAAAACTGGGTCAGGGGGTTTGGGGCTATCCATTATAGCCAAGTATACTTCACTGTCAAATTGTTTTACAAATACAGTGGCATTTCTTTCGTTATAGAAGGTCATAATGAAAATGACAACTGATCTTGTGTTGCAGGATTTATTGCATGACATCTGACAAGGTAGAATGAATTACAGAATCTCATGAAGACCAAATCATAGAATCATACAATGGTTAAGGTTGGAAGAGACCTCAAGGTTCAGCTGGACTAGATGATCCTTGAGGTCTCTTCCAACCTTAATGATTCTAAGATTCTATGATTCTATGATCTAGTCTAACTGTCCCTCTACCACCTATTACCCACTAAACCACGTCCCTAAGTACCATATCTAACCTTTCCTTAAACACCCCCAGGGACGGTGACTCCACCACCTCCCTGGGCAACCCGTTCCAATGCCCGACCACCCTTTCTGAGAAGAAATTTCTCCTCATCTCCAACCTGAACCTCCCCTGGCACAACTTGCAGCCATTTCCCCTAGTCCTGTCACTAGTTATCTGTGAGAAGAGGCTGACTCCCAGCTCGCCACAACTTCTTTTCAGGTAGTTGTAGAGGGCAATAAGGTCTGCCCTGAGCCTCCTCTTCTCCAGACTAAACAAGCCCTGTTCCTTCAGCCGCTCCTCATAAGACCTGTGCTCCAGCCCCTTCACCAGTTTCCTTGCCCTTCTCTGGACACGCACCAAGGGCCTCGATGTATAGAAGACACTCCATTAATTGATGGAGCTCAGAATTTCCTATTTTGTGGTAATGAGTAGATACATGACTTTGAATATGTCTTAAATGCATTTAATTCATCCTGGTATTTGAAAATACAAAAAGCTACAAATACGTTGTATCAGTGATCTCACCAATAGGTAGTTTTGGTTACCTTGAAGCTAAGAAATGTTTCCCACAAGAACAATAAATAGGATCATTAAGATCTTTTAACATCTTTGTCGGTGACATGGACAGTGGGATCGAGTGCACCCTCTGCAAGTTTGCTGACGACACCAAGCTGTGTGGTGCAGTCGACACGCTGGAGGAAGGGATGCCATCCAGAGGGACCTTGACAAGCTAGAGAGGTGGGCCTATGCAAACCGCATGAAGTTCAACAAGGCCAAGTGCAAGGTCCCGGATGTAGTTGGATGCAATCCCAAGCACAACTACAGGCTGGGCAGAAAATGGATCAGGAGCGGCCCTGAGGAGGACTTGATGTTGGTGGATGAGAAGCTCAACATGAGCCAGCAATGTGCACTTGCAGCCCAGAAAGCCAACTGCATCCTGGGCTGCATCAAANCATCCAGTTCTGGGGTCCCCAGTACAAGAAAGACATGGAGCTGCTGGAGCGAGTCCAGAGTAGGACCATGAAGACGATCAGAGGGCTGGAGCACCTCTCCTGTGAAGACAGGTTGGAGAAGAGAGGGCTCCAGGAACACCTAGCAGCCTTCCAGTATGTGAAGGGGGCCTACAGGAAAGCTGCAGAGGAACTTTTTACAAGGGCATGTAGTGATAGGACAAGGGGGAATAGGTTTAAACTGAAGGAAGGTAGATTTACATTAGATGTTGGGAAGAAATTCTTCCCTGTGAGGGTGGTGAGCCCCTGGAACAGGTTGCCCAGAGAAGCTGTGGATGCCCCATCCCTGGCAGTGTTCAAGGCCAGGTTGGATGGGACTTTGGGCAACCTGGTCTAGTGTAGGGTGTCCCTGCCCATGGCAGGGGGGTTGGAACTACATGATCTTGGAGGCCCCTTCCAACCCAAACCATTGTATCATTCTATGATTTGATGATCTTCAATCAGTTAAGAATACGATTCACAGTTTTCGTATCAAAAGAGATTCCCTCTCTATCTGAAAGGGCATTCCCACAGGACGAAGAATATAGGTAACATCTTTGTTCATAAGTGGGAGCTGACTGCATCCCAAAAGTTAGTTGAATTCTGAAGATGGAGATGTGGGAGAATAAGAATCAGCAATAGCTCTTTGAAAGATCCAGAGCAGAAGACTCCAGGGATCCTCTACGTCTGTCAGCCCATATGAGTATGTCTGTTTGGATCTGGATAATATGTCATGTTCTTCAAAGAAAATGTTTCTCAGAGCCCTGAGGAAAGTAAAATGAGAGGTAAAGGGAGAATCAAGAAATATATGGGTGGTATCTCTAAATGAGGGCAGAACTATATGGATCTTGCTTGTTCTTTTTCCAAATCATTAGTTGCACTCTAGAAATCAAATGAATTTTTTTCAGTAACAGAGAAGGAGTAATATTTAAAGCCATTAGTACTTAACAAATAGCCAATGCTGAAATGTTGAAAATAAGTTATCAAAACCAGGAGATGCCAAGTAAAGTAAAACTGTTACAATGAAAAGGCAAGGCAGAATTAATAAAAAAAGGGTAAAGAAATGCATTATACACTGAGGCCACCTACTGGGTACTGTTGAATTAGCAGAAGCAAATGATAGAAAAGCGGGAAGAGTCAGTTGGCAAGAGCCCAAAGCAAGCGAACTATCGTGCTCTTAAAAAAAATTAAAAAAATATTCTCTTTAAGAAGTTTCTGGGGTTTTGTGGCTATCAGTCCTCTGGAGGGATGTTACAATTTTTTCCCAATTATAACATTGTCCCTTGTGCTCTAGCAAAAATGACATGGCTGAGCTGGTGCTCAGAGTATTGCAGCTCCTTAGATCTGGATTCTGCTGTCCTAACTGAAAAGCCTATCTTCATCTTTCTCCTTTGTAAAATCAAAGTAGGTTCTTCTAAAGCAATCTTGAACACAACTTGTAAACGGGTTAATTCTGGTGCTTTAAACTATTCCCACTCAAACAGTATTTGTCTGTGATAGTATGGTAGGAAAGGTGCATTTTTATCTCTTGAAGTGTGATAAAGATATTAGAAATTGTGACTAACCAGTATATACCTGAGTGATTCCTTTTAACTTGATCATTAAAATGAATTTCCTATCTGGATTTGCTAATAGCAAAGTAAGGCAAAGTTGCTCTGAGGAGAACGTAGAAGGAAAATCTGTATGCTAGTGCTTCTTAGGCTTTATAAAAAAGCATTGGTCTTTAGTTCTTCAGCTTTAAGATACAACTGTTCCTGGCGAAAATCATCAGTCCAGGGGTCTTCGGACCTTATAAATATTGGTGCAGAATCAGGGGAATATGACTGAGTTTAACAGACTTTCAGCACAATCTTGAGGAGAACTTCACATGAGTGTAGCCTGACTGTAAAACTGAATGATTTACAAGAGCTGAAGGTTCTTGATGTCTTTTGCACTTTACTTGCAAAAACCTGTCTAAGAAGAGGAGTATTTTGGGAAGATGGAATGCCATCAGCAGAAGATACCTGCCTTTTAGGTGCTTCTCCATTTCTTTTCCTTTCCACAGCCTTCCTTCCGTTCATATGGAAAAGTGTGAATGACTAAAGAATGTGTAGAAAGAAATTGGGCACTGATTGCAGTGCAAAATTCACAGTGAAACATCATCTAAACAGAAAACTCTTATTCTACCACCTGTATCAATGCAATTTGTTGCACTGAATTATCATACATGTCTTATGATAACACCAGATTTTAAAGGAAAAAAATAATAAAGAATTTGGCAGAGGAAGATTCTCCTTCGTTTCAGTTTGGAAGCTGAGCTAATTTCAGTTGAGCTAATTTAGACAGTGATGTGTTGCAGGTAGCGCTGTAGGCTGCAGGTGGAAGCAGCTCCCACATGAAGTCCTCCTAATAGTCTCCCACGGTGGCAAGATCAGCGCTGCTGCCCCAGTCCTGCTCTAGGCTCTAGTGTGGCTGGTTAGTAGGATGAGGACTTTGTGTGCCGTGGGAGATTGTAGCATGGGAAAGACGTTGTGGTGCTCTGCTGTAAATGCATGAGATGGGATTTGGTGTGTCAGTGGGTGAAGTAGGAGCAGGCAATGGGGTTTGGCTCATCTAAGAATTTTTGAGTGGGATGAAAAGTGGGTTAGCTTCCAAGCTGACCCTCTTAGGGACTGTAGGAATAACTCTGATTTAGTCATTGCTGGATGCATTAAAACAAAGTGGGCTATGAAATTTAGAAAAGAAATGGAAGTGAGCTGAGTTGAAAATATGAAAACTCAGCCTGCCTGATGGGGAGAGCTGAGGCCTGTTGTGTGATTGCTCCAAGTGATAGCGTTGGAGGCAGGACCTTTCTTTCAGCCTGTATGTACACTCAGACTCTGAAAAACTGGGGAGCCACTCAATTCCCTGGGACAGCTTTCCATCTGGTGGGACATGGCAAGAGCCTGCCTGGTTATCCAGCAAAAACTTGGACAGTTTTGGCCTCAGTGGTCATGATTTCTGCTTCTGGTTGTTTCATAACTAAATAGAAGTGGAGCATACAGAGCTCAAGAGCTTATTCCACAAATAAAAATTACAACATGGGGATGGCACAGACACAGCTAACGTGATGGAGAGTGAAACACACACTATGCAGGGACAAATGATAGGGGAGAGGCACCATTTTTAACTCAGAGCATCTGAGCAGGGCTCTGTGCTTGCTGATGCTGAAACATCAGAAGAGGGGAAAAGCCCTGTCAAGGCTCAAAGTCTGTAGTGTGGTTTTCCAGGCTTTTCACTGCAGATTTATAGTCGGTAAACTTGGCTTCTGAATTATAGGGATGTATTCAATTTTTTTGCTGGCTTCAGTATGTTGCTGAGCTTCTGTGTATATTTTTTTCTTCAGAAAAGATTCCAGTTCCTAGGGAAGGGATTGTAGCTTTAAGTTCTTCTGTTTTCTTCCCTGCTGAAAATAATATAGTGGTCTTTGCTGTGGAAGAATTGATCTAGCTTTCAGTGTATGTGCTACTTGGTATTTACTGAAACCAACTATCAAAGTGATTATGTAGTCACAGCCTCATACAGTATAACCAAATATACTCACCATCTCGATTAGAGACTTTTCTCATTCTGGGTCAGGTAAAGAGCAGATTGTAATGGCAGTGAACAGCTATCTGATAGCTCGTCATGAGACTGCCAATTTGTACAATGCTTGGGCACTGGATAACACCCCGCTTCACACATCTTATGTGGTAAGTTCATTCTCTGTTTAAAAAGATGGTATAAGAGATGAATGAATATATTTGGCATGTTAGGAACCTTACTGTCAGAAAGCCACTTCCCCCCCCCCCCCCCAGCCACAAAANCCCCCCCCCCCCCAGGACAGAAACACTTCTTATTCTGAGCCCTTTTCTGTGCAATCATCAGTGGAAAGCAAGGATAGATGAGGTCTATGATAAGTCATCGCAGTTTGGGTTCCTGATGCATGTCCTATCTAAATGAAATAGTAATTACTGACCCATCGGTTAATTCACACTCTATTCTTCTGAACTCTGGCACTTTGGGACACGATTTAGTAGACATGGTGGTCTTGGGTTGATGGTTGGACTCGATGATCCTAGAGGTCTTTTTCAACTTTAAAGATTCTATGAATCTGTGATTCTAACTCTACCACTAACTGTGTCACAAAAGGGCTGAATCCCATTAAGTGTTTGAATTTGTGGTGGAAAAAGGAACCTGTCCATTTGTATGGACGCAAAGACGTGTTCCTCTATCAGCAGAGGGATACTTACTTACAGGCTGTGTAGCAGCCCTGCTGAAAAAGACCTGGGTGTTACAGGGGACAAACAGGAGTCACATTTGAGCTCTGGGGGACAATAAGGCAAACTGCATAGTGAGCTATACTGGGAGGAGCACGGCCAGCAAGTTACAGGAAGTTATTATCCTCATCTAATTATCTAATGTCGAAGTGCAGTAACCACAGACTGTGGCCTGGGATATTCAGAATGGATATTAGGAAAAACTTCTTCGTTAGATTGATAGTGCAGCACTACAGAGTGAAGAGATGGAGGAATCTCCTTCCGATTTTCAAGGGTCAGATAGCCAAAGCCCTAGTTGATCATGTTGTTGTGATGGAAGTTGAGTTAGAAACGTCCAGAGACCTGGTTAATGTGTCTAGGATTCTATGATAAGTCCTCTGAAAAAGAAAAGATAATTCTGCCTGCCTGAAATGAAAGCTGGCAAAGTTCAGCTGCACTTACTACAGCCCATGAGTATTTTTCATGTGATTTAGGAATTATTCCAAACACAGTGATATCATTCACACAGCTCTGAACTGTACAATGGTTACAAAGAATCACCGCTATTATTCTTCAGCTGTCAATAGATGTCTATATGGCACAAATTTAAAACTGAAATACCTATGAAGTCCCTGCAGATACTTGTGGATATGTGCTCCACAAACAAGAACAGAAAACACCTCTTCCTTGTGAGTTTTTTAAATGGTTCTACAGCACTTGGGCCATGAATCAGAAGAAGAAAGTGATCAGTCACCACAGCCTTCCCTGGCTCCTCTGGAACTGTGTGAAGATGCATCGTACCCTTGGTTTTCCTCTTCATCTATCAGTGTCTACACTGTACTAGTAGAAAAAACAGCATCAGAGCCTGACTGCTTTTCCACGGTCACTTGTACTGTGGTATTATTGGTGGGTTTTGTCCTTACCAGGCAGACTCTCCCAAACAATGCATAGAATCACAGAATGGTTTGGGTTGGAAGGGACCACAAAGATCATCTAGTTCCAACCCCCCTGCCATGGGCAGGGACACCCTCCAACAGACCAGGTTGCCCAAAGTCCCATCCAACCTGGCCTTGAATGCTTCCAGGGATGGGACCTCAACAACTTCTCTGGACAACCTGTTCCAGTGCCTCGCCACCCTCACAGGGAAGAATTTCTTCCTAATGTCTAATCTAAGTCTCCTCTCTTTCAGTTTAAACCCATTTCCCCCTGTCCTGTCACTGCACTCCCTGATAAACAGCTCCTCGACAGCTGTCCTGTAGGCCCCCTTTAGGTATTGGAAGGGCACAATTAGGTCTCCCCGGAGCCTGCTCTTCTCCAGACTGA
>VWZZ01003785.1:24979-56212 GCA_013399095.1 Psophia crepitans | reverse complement strand
CCACTTGGACATCAAGCCGTTGACCACAACTCTCTGAGTGCGGCCATCCAGCCAATTCCTTATCCAGGAAGTGGTCCACCCATCAGATCCATGTCTCTCCAGTTTAGAGACAAGGATGTCATGCGGGACAGCGTCAAAAGCTTTGCACAAGTCCAGGTAAATGATGTCAATTGCCCTTCCCTTGTCCACCGACACTGTGACTCCATCATAGAAGGCCACCAGATTTATCAGGCGTGATTTGCCCTTTGTGAAGCCATGCTATCATCAATTACCTCCTTACTTTCCATGTGCCTGAGCATAGTGTGCAGGAGAATCTGCTCCATGATATTGCCCAGCACGGAGGTGAGGCTGACATGACCATGGGTTTGAGGACAGTACAGGGCAGGGATAGTTCCCTGAGGCCACCTCATTTTTGAGGGGAGAGAGTCCAGCACAGAGCCACTAAGATGATCAAGGGAGTGGAACATCTCCCTTATGAGGAAAGGCTGAAGGAGCTGGGTCTCTTTAGCTTGGAGAAGAGGAGGCTGAGGGGTGACCTCATCAATGTTTATAAATATGTTAAGGGTGAGTGTCGGGAAGATGGAGCCAGGCTCTTCTCAGCCTCACTAAGCGATAGGACAAGGGGCAACGGGTGCAAATTGGAGCATAGGAGGTTCCGAGTTAATGTAAGGAAAAACTTTTTCACCGTGAGGGTGACAGAGCACTGGAACAGGCTGCCCAGAGAGGTTGTGGAGTCTCCTTCTCTGGAGACATTCAAAACCCAACTGGACATGTTCCTGAGTGGTGTGCTCTAGGTGGCCCTGCCTTGGCAGGGGGGGTTGGACTAGATGATCTTTCGAGGTCCCTTCCAACCCTTGTGATTCTGTGATTCTGTAATTTAAGTTTGTAGACCTCAGCATCTGGACATTCTACTTACTATTTGCATGCTTGCTGTAACACAAAAATGTCCATATGTTGTACATATGCACTCTGCAAGCAGTCAAGTAAGAGAATGTGGTGTCTCAGGTGACTCACTAGACACGGAGAAGATTGCATCACTGGCAAACACTGAAGTGTTGCTAGTAGATTCAAGTACCATAAAACTACTCATCTAGTGTCTAAGATTATTTAAGAGCTTGCAGCTGTCCTTCTCATGAAAAAGAAGCTCTAATGATATACACGTTTGTATCTACAGTGCATTTTGTTGGTGGTATCATTTGGTGTCTCCCAGATGTTTTAGAACAGATTCTTTATTCACCTTCTTCATGCCACCCTTTATTTCTAAACCTTGTACCATATTCCCATATTCTTCTCTATAAGACGATCACTCTGTGGTTCAAAATTAGCCTTGCTAGGTTTCCTTCTACCTTTTCATTCTGCTACACCCTTTCAGTCATGCTCTTGGTATTCATAATACACATAATTGATTTTACCCAATGGTTTTTGTCTTGTTCAGTATTAATTTCCAAATAATCTACAGCATTTCCTTTATTTTTTTAAATCATTATTCAACACTGATATTTGATGTTTGTGTTGATATTTTCATGGAACTAGTTATTATATCTTTAAAATCTTACTCCATAGTAGTAATAGCCAATTTGGGGCCATCGTTTGATTTGTGTGCAAAATAAGGATTGTGTTTTCATGTATCACTGTACATTTGTTTACATAAATTGTAATTTCCTCTGCTATTTTCATACTTAGACACTCAATTCCCTGAGGCTCTTCTGCAGTTCCTTTTCAGCCCTCGTGATGCCATATAACAACATCAGCAGCACGCCATGTCTCCTTCTGAGTCACACTTTTTGTGGTTATTTCAGATATGATGAACACCTTGGATCTGAGCACAGGTCCTAGAGATGCTCCACGTAGCCTGTGACAGTTGGCATTTACTCCTATGTCTCCTATTTTTTTTGAACAATTGTAATGACACAAGGGCTTTTCCTGCTAGCTCTTGTCGGAGTAATTTTTTAATCTTGTCAAATGTCTTTTTTGAGTCTGTATAGACTACATTAACTTTTTCTCCCTTGTCTGTAGGTTTCTTAATTCCTTCAAATAACAACACACCTGTGAGGCGATGCAGTAGCTTTCTGAAAGTACATGCAATTCTATCTCGATTCTGTATTGCTGGCATCAGTCATTTACAGGTAACAAATATTGCCTCAGCTTAGTATAGCTGGAAATGTATTGAATTATATGAATGGAAACGGACACCTGAAACTATGCATAAAAATATTTCTGGAACATATAATTTGTTTGCTTTGTTTGCACTGCTTTAATAGTCTTCTTACAGAATTGCAACAAGGTGTACGTTGCACAGCTGCCATTCACAGTTTTCCTCAGTCATGAAATACTGCTGATGCAAGTTACAGTTTCCCATCAAAAAATTCCTGAGCAGTTATGCAGAGGTAGCTACCCACTAGTAAACAGATATTATTGCTTTTTCCTATCCCACTGCAATGAGGATGTGCAAAATATAAAGCAATGCTACAGAATATCCGTTTTGACCAAACACTCGTTTGCTCTGTGCTATGAATAAGAAAGTAAAGGACTCTCATGGCTGAAAAAGAATTGGGGAAAAAAAATCCTGACAGGCTTATTGTATTAAACTGTTCCAATCGCTAAATCTTTAGTCTTTGCTATGGCCAGTTAACTGAAGAAGATGAAATGGCAGACATTGCAGAGCTCAGGTGTGGACAACATGTCAGACTCCTGTGGGTTCCAACAAGGAAGCACTTTTTCTACAGAAGAAATAGGATTACCTGACCTCAGGCCTGGCCACTGACCTACAGAGCCAGTGGCTAAGTGTCACTAACATTAATAGAAATGACTACTTACAGACAACTAGCACGTTCGCACCCTCCCATATCCTCCCACAACACTTGAGATGGTCAGCCATGAAAATAAGTTGTTTCCTCTGAAAGGAAAGGATGTTGGAGAATGTACTAAGTTGCTCGGAGTCCTTTCTGCAGGCTTGGAGTGATGAATAATACCATCGGACTGCCCACATGTGGAGTTCAAGAACAATCTCTCTTGCATCTTTTTTTTTATCATCGAGTTAAACTGATTGGGTGGCATAAGGTTGAGTACTAGAAAAAGGTAGATGATACACCACTCTATTACTTACTCTGTACAACCATGCTGCTGTTTCTGTCTTTTTGGCTCTGTACTTGGACAAAGTTAGCCCAAGGATGAAAAACAGCTGTGTGAAACAGAACCCGTGCAAGAATCACGATGTGAGGAAAGCCTTTCTGAGGAGTGCAAAATGCAGTCTACTTTGCAGTTAGTCGATCCACATCTGTAATTGATCAACTGAATCTATAATTTAGAAGTCCTTTTGCATTCCTTGATTGTGCTAAGTTCGGACATAGCATTACCCATGAGTAATGCTTTCTATGAGCTTTGATTGGCTAGAAGACCCTATCCCATGCTGGCAGACAGTGACACGTTACTCAGTTATTCATGCTTCACTTGCTTCCTGGCTGGACTACAAGAGTCTGATGTATTTGGTCACCAGGCTTTTCAGCACTTAGAACAATTCACCTAGAATAAAAAGCCCTCAGCCATGCTGTTTATTTTGAGTGTATCATCAGACCTGTCCTCAGCTGTCTACAATCTCTTCCCGCAAAGAAGTCAATAGCAAGATTTGGTCTTTGTCATCGCAGCAGGATTTCCCACAATTGCCAAGAAAAGATCTAGAGCTTAGTGCTGACAACTGCACTCATCTGTCCCTGCAGACCATTCCCTTTGCTCCCTATCTCCACCTCAGTAGGGCTAAATGCTGTCATAAAAGTTATCTGTCCAGGAGCCAGAATGTTCTTGGAGACCACTGTGAGATTGTGAAATCAATATCCTGGGATATAAGGACAGTCACAAACCTGACCTTCCATTCAAAGTATGAGACACATTTATTTGACCTCCTCTAGCGAAAACACTGAGGCAAAGTAAATGTTTATAATCAAACCAGCTGTACCAAAAGACGCCGCTTCACTTCTTATGCATCTTCCCTGGGGAAGAAGACAAGAAAGAGAACAAACAGCATGCAACAAGGAAGAAGTCATGCTGCTTAATGTAGTTTGTAACGACTCTCCAATGCCATGCTAGTGAGTGAGGTATAAAGAAGCCTTGCAAAACTGAGCAGAAGGTTGCTCAGAGCCCGGTTCTTGTGCTTTAAGCCAGTCCTGATGCAACCTTGATACCTGCATCTTTGAACAACATGTAAATGGGGTTGAGAAAGTAGACGCACCCTTTCCTTCGAGCACGTTTGCTTCTGCCATTTGAACATTTGCAATACTGTCACAGGCCGTGACATACAAACTGCAAATACTCAACATCTTTCTCTTGTTGAAGTTTTTATGATTGAGGCCCAAACCCTGCAAAAACACACCTAGTTCTCCTCTGTGCTTTATTAAGCACTAAAGGCCAGGCTGAAGTTCACACTTCTGGAACCTTGGATAATAAGGTATCAAGTCTAGCCACTGTTAATTGAAGCTTATTTTCTTTTAGACTCTAAATTCCAGAGTCACCACAGCATCTTTCCTGACACTTTTCTCATTCTTTGTGCGTTCTCTCCCTTTCCCAGTAGGTCTCATTATGAAGCCTGCAGTTGCCTGATGTGCTAAGAGCTATTATCCTGTATCAACCTAATCCACTGTGTTTTCATGCCATCTTGACTTTCCAGCTTCTTCAGGTGTGGGTCTGAGTTTGGGATGGTGAAGCCAAGAGGTATGTTGGCAGAAGGCAAGTACAGCTGATCAGATGCCACCTGCCCTTCACAAGAGGCAGGACTTTGCTTTTTGCAAGAAGCGGTTTCTGCAGGCATCATCTGCTACAGTTTTCAGAGATCAATAAAAGACTGAGACACTGCAAATTAATTTCAGAAGTTTGCCAGAAAACCGCTTCTCTCTTCTGGGGTGAAATGTGAATTGCATTGGGATTGTCTTCAGATACTTTTATGCATCTAGAATACTTTGTGATGGAACTAACATTGTCTGTACTTAAACGTGGAATTAGTGTGCATGTTATTTGACCCTGTGCATAACTGTGTGCATATCTGCGCACACTGATGTGGAATTTGCAGCTGAATGCCATAACGAGAGGAATTCTTTTTGATTTTTTTTTCTATCACACTCGAATTTGAGAAATTACAAGTAATTAGAAAAACAAAGACATTTTTAGAATATTCATTAAAAAAAGATAAATACGATTAAAGAGGGGAAACTTCAAAGCAATAGTTTATTTTCGAGGATGTGGGGGATTTTATTTGTCCTATACTTCGATCAGTTGAGAAAACTAGTTTCTAGAGAGGAAAGAAATTATGGCTGCTCTATAATTCCCTCTTTCTTATCTGGTTCTCTATTTAATTATACGCTCATCTGCATTCAAGTATTTTCATGGCCTATTATCTGAAAGCAGTTATCTAACACCCTGCACAACCCCATACATCATCAAACAAAAGGCAAGAAATTATAAACAGGAGAAATTCTCAACTATTTACTGACAAATAGAGTACACAGTTCACAGAGTTTTCACAGATATTAGTTAAAAAAAACCTTGTGTGAAAGGAATTCTTTTACTGTTTTACATGCAATGTGTAAATACTAAATACTAAAATAACTTACTCTCTTTTACCTTTTTGTAAGCAAGATCTAAGAGTCCAAATAGATTTAGTGTGAGACTCAGTGTGAATTATGTGGGGTTTTTTTAAAATAATGAATAGAACTGTATTTGTGAAAGAATAAAGGGCACCTTTCACAGCATCATTTTGTTTAACAGACATTAAGAATAACATCCTGAAAAATCTTCGGTGTCGTACAGAAAATATTACCTAAACAAGAACTAAACCTAAATAACTCATTAATTCTGCTCATGGCTACAGAAGAAGTTTAAATTGGTAGCACCAATGTTTTAAACCTATCTTGTTTCAGTCCTTTTCTGAACAATGATGTTATCTAGGTTGTTGAAAATCCCAAAGTAATTCAAAACAACCATTATTGTTTTCCTTGGTGCAAAACTGAGGTGGCAAATACATAAAATAAATCTGTATAAGTCACTTTCTCCTTTCTCATCCTCTGTGATTCAATCTGAAATCAATATAGTTAAGTTACACTTCACCATATTTCTTTACATCTCTGTTTCATTTTCATTTTATGTTTGCAGTACCGCACAGGAGGCAACAAAAGTAGATGAATCCACATGGCCAGGAACATAGGGTAGATGCAATCATAGAAATTGCTAAATTGCTGGCATTTAAGATCTTCAGAGCCATTTGCTTTCAGACCTTTTTCTTTCATTGAGTGAATCTTAACAAACTGAGTAATTTCACGCCATGAAAGATTGCAAGGTAAATGAAAGTGTTTAGCATCACTTTTGAAGGTGCTAAACTGAGGAGGTGTTTTTAGTTAGCTCTAAAATATTGTATGTTCCCCTCATTAATGGTATCTAAAACCCCTTTAATTGTATCTATACCCCCCCTCAACAAAATATCTAGATTAATATATAGTCATTGCAACATGCTATTTAGACATCACTATAACACCATCTTTAGTAATAAATTTGATAATCTTGCATTTCCGACCCCGTTCTTTGTGCTGTACCTGCCCTTTTCAGGTTGCAGGTGAAGAAGGACCCTTGCTTCAGTCAAGCCCTGTCAGAGAACAGTCAGTAAGGGAAGCTTCAGAAACTCAGAATTGTGGGTTCCTCCCTCTCAGGGCATTTTGCCAGAGAATTCTGCTTGAGACTCATGGAAATTCTTGGACTAAATATATGCATGCATGGGGCTGGAAAAATATATACAAAGCATGTGTTTCTATAGGAATCCTGTTCAACTAAAGCATAACAACGTTTGAAAACACTTTTTCTTTGTAACTCAGACTGAAAATGACTGTGAGCTTGACAGCCTGTCTTATTGCACGTTCTGTACCAGGTTTGTAGTAATCGATGTTTGCTAATTGATGGTTGGCAGAGAGAAGAAAAAGACCATGAAGAGGAAAGACACATTCTTAAGTGCTTAAGTCAGTGTGCTTGCATTTTTCTGCTTGAACTTCAAGCGTGATCTTTCTGACGGCATACTCTACGTCTTAAGTAGCAAACGAAAATATGCACCTGATAAAATAAGAAACCTGGATTTCAAAAAGTGTAAAGTTTCATACTCAAGTTTCCTTATTTTAAAGCAAGTTATTTCAGCGTCGATTCTCCAGTCTCACAGAGTTCTTTCTCAATAAAATCTGTAAGAACAGCTGCAGACATCATGAGATTTTAACAATGAATAAATAACACTTCTGCAGCGCTACATCCAGAGCCTGACGAAATTTATAGGATTTTTTCCCACAGTAACTGACTTGTTCAAATGTTTGCTAACCCGTGCTATGTATAAATATTCAGGGCTCTACTTCTGTAAATGCATGCCTAATCTGGGCCAGCTGAAGGCGACTCTCCGTGTTCAGCTTCCTGCAGCGACACAGGCACTTTGCCGGGAAGGCAGACTTCATTCGCACGCTCACATACCCAAGGAGGGCTCAAAATCTCAGTGGTACTTTGGACTAGTTACTTTCTTTCAGTCTCTTTTTCTTTGGTCTTTTCACTGGCTGTGTGGGGAAAACACTCCTGCAATTCTGACTGACAGTTCTTGGCGTATTCATCTCATACAGCGTGTTAAAAGCTGAAGCTCATGGCTGATGAGCAGTACTGTTGGTACAGCCTGATGACACCTGGGCCACATCAACGTTACCCGGCATATTGCCTGTCTAGGTAATTAAAAAAGATGCCTGAGTTCCTGGGAAAGCCCTTTTTCTTTCTTGTGCTACGCTACACAGCAAGAGCTATAACATGCCGTGAAATACTTGTGCCTTCCAATGGATATTGAAGGAAAAGCATAAAGAATGTCAACGTCACTTGATGAGGTGTTCAAACTGAATCTAAACTTGATCAGGAGAAAGCATTTATTCTACAAGACGAAAGCATATAGGGAGTGCATAAAGATTTTATTACAAATGTATGTAGCCACGCAGTGGCTCTCTGTTAGTTCCAGGCTATCCATACGGTCACTCTGGTCTGGACATGCCAGTTGAACATACCCACATGCTGTGCAGGCTTTGCAGAGCCAGCAAGTGACAGAGCCTGTGGACGGCTGCATCTGTCCCACAGTATCTGACCCCCTGAGGCAGGTGTACAAAGGCACGTGTGGTTTTTACACTGCATGCCTGCACAAGGACTTTTTTTTTCCCATTTGTTTCTGAGGATATTTGCAAAGTACCTGTTCTCCACAGGGAGCTTCATCTGCTTCAGGAGAAAGAGGAAATAACCTTCCCGAGTGCTAGACCTGGACCACAGGGATATCACTATTTTTTAACACGGGTGTACACCCTGGATGTCCTCATGTTTACAACAGGTGAAAAACCCCACTCAGGACGTCTCAGCTATGTAGTGCCAAAGGAAACCTGCACTGAAATGAGAACAATAGGAACTCTTTCCTGCAGTAGACCCTAAATACATGACTTTTCAGTGTAGGTTGGACCAGTGACTTATTTGCCTCTTGATCATGCCCTGGAGGACACTCTTTCTGCTACTGTGTCTTCATCACCCTTAGCATAGCTGATGTCTGGGGAGCTGTGGCTCCCCATCCCCAACTCTTCTGTATTTCTCTGTGTTTATCCTTTTCTTCCCTCTTTAAACATTGGGCAACTTTATCACCTCCTGCTATTTCATGTTACAAAGGGCTTCCAAATCTGTCTCTGTCCCATGTCTAATCTTGTGGATCTAGCAGTCTTCTGGGCATCTCTTTTTAAATATCTTGCTGCACTTTGAATGTGACAATTTGCCCTCCCAGTTCCAGTGATGTGCCCAGTTTTTTCTTATTGCTAGGCTAGCAATTAATTAAGGTATTGTTAAGGCTGTCTTAAAAAAACCTGAAAGGAATAAAAGAAGAGTCCCAGACATATGAATGATTCCAGGATGGTTTAGAAGGTGTACATGATTTTTCTGATACACAGGACAGTTTTCTAAAAAAGCAAAAAAAAAATCTTTCTGCTCAAAACCAAGAAAATTTCTCTCAAACTTTGAGAAATTGATGAAGAGGTATTGCTTTCAATATGCAGATGTTTTTATTAAGTAGAGGGCACTATCCAGTGCGCAATGCTTATACGACACAGTACAGCCAAGCGAGATATTATAAGTATCAGCTGGATCTAGGATCTCACGGTTTTGTAATAGTGTCGTGTAAATTTGTTTCCTTTAAACTGCTTTCTTGCTGTACAAATCTGTCGTGCCATTGAAAGGTGAACTCCTCATTTTGGGGCTTGTGAAGGCAGGGGATAGAAGGAGGGAGTGACTGACCCCTCAGTCACCATAAAAATGCGTGCCTCAGTTTGAGTGGGAAATATAAACCACCAGCAACTATGAAAAAAAAAAAAAAAAGAACAAAAAAAGAACAAGAGCTCCTTTTGCCTTTTAACTTTTGTCTACAGTACCTCAATGGGCCTACAGGAATGCTGGAGAGGGGCTGTTTATCAGGGAGTACAGTGACAGGACAAGGGGGAATGGGTTAAACTAAAAGAGGGGAGATCTGGATTAGCTGTTAGGAAGAAGTTCTTCCCTGTGAGGGTGGTGAGGCACTGGAACAGGTTGCCCAGAGAAGCTGTGGAGGCCCCATCCCTGGCAGTGTTCAAGGCCAGGTTGGATGGGGCTTTGGGCAACCTGGTCTAGTGGAGGGTGTCCCTGCCCATGGCAGGGGGGTTGGAACTAGATGATCTTTGATGTCCCTTTCCAACCCAAACCATTCTGTGACTCTATGATTTTATGATTTGAGGAACAAGTGAAGAGGCTGTGAAATGACCCAGTATAAATGTGGGGCACTGCCTCCCCTTGCTGAGGGTTTCTCCTCTGGGGCTGGGGCTGTAGGCGCTCCTTGGCCCCGATTCTGCCTGCCTGGCTGCGGCAGATGTTTAGTTTGTGAGGATCTTCTTCTTTCCAAATAATTGACGTGTCTGAGGAATTATGTGCTAGGAAAAAAAAAAAAAAGATTAAGTGTTGATGAAATTCCTTTAGTGAAAGGTGCCAGTTCAATAGAATTAAATATCCGTTAACATACAGTGAAAGTGTCTGTCAGTAATGAGGGTGTCGAGGCAGTGGAACAGGTTGCCCAGAAAAGCTGTGGAGGCTCCATCCCTGGAATTGTTCAGGTTGGATGGGGCTTTGGGCAACCTGGTCTAGTGGGTGACATCCCTGTCTATGGCAGGGGAGTTGGAACAGGATGATATTTCAGGTCCCTTCCAACCCAAACCATTCCATGATTCTGTGATAATTGGTTTAATTAATATTCTTCATTCTTTGTTTTTGTGAGGAAAAACAGTACATCTAGGAATAAATGTCACAGACACATTTAAACTTTTATTTATTAAATTAGTTTCACTTTGAATTTTCTTTTTTTTTAAGTTTACACAAAGCACCTGTTTGGTCCAGTCAAAGAAATTTTAGTGACAGGGAAGACAGCTTTGCTGCCTTTCTCATGGTTGTGGAGCAGCATTTTTCAGAGGAGGAATCCTTGCCTCCAAACTAAAGGAACTATTTTGCCTCTCCTGCTTGTGCTAAGAATGGCAGCAACCATCTCAGATTCACCTTCCTTTTTTTCTGAGCCACCTACTCCTTCCTTGGTCCTCAGTCAGAATGGGAAAAGCTAACTGTGGACCAGCATTCAGCTATGAATTTATTGGGAATTAAGTGCTGTGGGAACACTTTTAGGTTAAATGGAAATGTGTATAACTACTTAATCAGCCATTTTAACAGAATATCTGTGTCAAGCAGTACATAGTCTGGGGATACAGTGTCATCCAAGATTTTTCTGATGAGGCAAGACTACATATTTTTCAAGACAGATGCAAGCTCCTGATTTCCCCCTCCGCCACGTTTTTGAGGAGGCAGGAGGTCATTGGTATCATGGACTTGGTCTCCAGCATGTTCCAGAGTACATTGGGAGCTGCTAAATGAAACAAAATCTTTCAATTGGTTGATACTGGCTAAGGCTAGTCCAATTCAAGGTGGCCAGGTCAAGTTAATGACTATTTGAATATCATTTGAATGATGCTGAATAAGGGAGATTTTTATAGTAGGATACATTTTTTAATAAATCTTGAAATCAATGGAAGTGCTAAGAATCTGTTGCTTTTTGGACCAGAAAGCTATTTCTCTTCTTGATTTTGACTTTAGTTATTTCGGTGGCTTCTGACTCTCATGTAAAAGTATGTGCCTTCTTTGGAAAGGAGTCTGTAAAAAAATGCAAATTGAAGGAAATCATTAATTAGAAACTCACTGTAAAGTCTTTGCATAGCAAGCAATCAGCTGTCATGAAATTATATACGTTAAAGAATCCTGTGCATTAAAGAAACACCAGAAGTTTACCAGATGATAAACACATCTGTGTGCGGGAAGCACATTCCAATGTAACAAGGCTTAAATATTCAAGTGGAACAATTTTCTTCTAATTGCCACTCCTGCATGGGCGCTCACCTCCTGCTTTCAAAGGCGTGGTTAGGATCATCGCTCTTAATATATGTGGGGACTCCCAGATTTACCAGTTTAGCCGTTAAGGTACTACTATTCCTTCGGCGTCCAGGGAAACGTAAGCTATAGATAACAAAGAACTTTAGATAACGTAGTAGACATCAGGTCTAGCCTGATTTCCTATTTTAAGCTTATTTGCTGTCAGACTCTAAATAGTTTTCAAAGACATTTTCAGGACTATCATGCTTCCTGGCTTCTTTCAAGCTCTTTTCCTGTTCTGGAGGAGTATCTCGTTCCTTATTTCCTGCTGCCTCCTTGCATATCATCCCAGGCAGACCTGCAACACTACTGACTCTTGAGCCAGCTCTACTCAGGACATTCTATTGCAGAAAAGATAGTATCTTTGTATGTATAAATGTAAGAGGAGAGGATATATGCTTGCATTAACTAATTTTTATTTTTTTAAAAATAGCATACTTAAAGGTTAGTATGCATGACTCAGCTAGAGAAAATTCAGGGAATTTAAATCTTTTGGGGAAACTTTTCCGATATATGTAGGCTATCAGCTGGAACCATATCATTCATATTTATTCCCCTCTTTCATATATATGTACTTTGCTTTAATTATATATATGCTCTCCTTCAACACTAAACTAAAATCCCGTGTTTCGTTCTCTATAGGACAGCTGAATCTCATGTACATTCTGTAATGTCCGAAACTCAAGAAGCACACTGAAGTATATTATGATTGAGCTGAAAATTATACTAAGTCTTTCCTGCTAAAATGAAAACCGAAGAGATTTAGAACCAAATTCATAACATCTATTTTAGATATACTCTTCTGGTGACAAAGTGCCCTGAAAGCTTAGCTTTAGCAAGGCTCGTGCAACTTGGCTGACTATACAGTTGAAAGGAAGAGTAAAATTAAAAGCTGGAGCTAACCCACGGGTAACACTGATAGCATCTGAAGAGCTATATAGCTCTTAGTGTCTTAGAACATGGAAGTATTTGACAAGACTTGCGTAGTTCTTAATTACCAGGTAAGTTGGGTCAGATATTGAAGATATTTAAATTTTATTCCTGGATGCTTTGTCTGTTTGCATATCAGCATCTCCGTTGTTTGTACAGGGCTCATCATTGCTGCTGCTTTACAAATGCTTTTTTTTTGAGTTTGGTAAAAAGTAAATAATATAACAGTGTAAGATATTTGTTGAGTAATTTCTTCATATGGAACTGATGATTTGCCTGTACTTCAAAAAATGTAAGGCCATAAATATGTAATTAAAAATGCTAATAATTTTAAAATGCTAACAGTGAAAAGACAATTTTCAATAATGAATTTTTAAGATTTGTGGGTATTTTGACAAACAATTGAAAAATGGAGGAGTAAGGCAACAGTTTCTGTCCTTACATCATTTTTTTGTCTCCCATGAGTGAAAAATAGAAATGATACATTTACATTTATGTCACTTATGCTATTTTTTTGTGCTTCCCAGATTACCCATGCAGATATCAGAACAGTAAATGTGTTGTGTAGGACAATTTTATGAAGAAGTGCCTTTAATCATCAGCCGGTGGCTTGGTGGGATGGCAAACAATGCTTCAAGTGAAGAACTGCTACAATGGTGCAGTGAAAAAATACCATTTGAGATTTCTGAGTTTTCTCTCCATTAGATAGGAGGGGTGCCCTTCTGTCTGGGGAATTCAGTTGACCTGAAGTAGGCATCTACATCGTACATGCCTGTAGACACAAGCTACCTAGACTCCCTTTAATGACAATGCAATGGAGAAGGCATTCCTAGCTATGATTCATCTAAATCAGACACCAGTAAGAAATCAGATGAAGGGGACTTAAACAGCACCCAAAATGCATATTGGAAATATTAATACGTTCATTTGCTAACCACATTTCTGAGAAGGAAGCAAAGGAGGACGTGACAGAACAATGGTCAGAATGCCACTTCCACCAACACAATACATTTGATTGATGCACACCTGGGAAGCACGGAGTTTATGAAAGCATTGAGCAATGCCTTGTGGCTATTTAAATCACCGCGACCCCAGGCAGCGCTGCCAGCTGTGATTAGTTAATGAAATGGGTGGCCACCTGATCACTGATTTGGCTTCAGCAACAGCTCTGTGCAATGATAAATGGCATTTAGATCTGTATTCATTATTTTTAAAATTAAAACAGTCATTCTTTATTAGCAGTCTGTGGCATACTGAAGTATCTGAAGTACTGAACAGAGGCATCGTATTGACTGAAGAAAGAAACTAGAGAAATCCATAATAGTAATCAACGTAGAATTTTGATTTGTTAATAAGCGAGCTCTTTGAATTGATTTAGGTCTTTCTACCTCATCAAATCATATGAAGTATTGAAAATCATGCGATAATATAGAAAGTAATAACATTTTTCTAGGTGTAAAAGTAAAAAGATGAAGATTCTATTTCTAATTAGCCTGAAAAATTCTATTAGCGTGAAGCCTCCTTATCCACAACGTATAATAGTGAAAAATAGGGACAGTACCTTTGTATGTACTTAATGCCACCTTCACTATGTTTTGTGTTTCCCAGGGTACAAATAAGAATATCGGAAGAGCGGGATTAAACGTTTTGGTCAAAGACAAAGATAGTGACAGAGGAACAGGGAAATTCCTGACTTCCAGCTCCAAGTCTATTCCTCCACAAGTGTCCCTTCACCTGTAGGAACTGTGAACTAAACACCCGGCTGAGTGCTGGGTCCGAAGGCCAAGTGCTGGGTCCTGCACTTTGGTTGCAACAACCCCAGGCAGCGCTACAGGCCTGGGGCGGAGTGGCTGGAGAGCTGCCTGGCAGAGAAGGACCTGGGGCTGCTGGTTGACAGCCGGCTGAACATGAGCCAGTAGTGTGCCCAGGTGGCCAAGAACATCAACAGCATCCTGGCCTGCATCAGGAATGGCGTGGCCAGCAGGAGTAGGGAAGTGATTGTCCCCCTGTACTCAGCTCTGGTGAGGCCGCACCTTGAGTCCTGTGTCCAGTTTTGGGCCCCTCACTACAAGAAGGACATTGAGCTGCTGGAGCGTGTCCAGAGAAGGGCAACAAAACTGGTGAAGGGACTTGAAAACAAATCTTATGAGGAGCAGCTGAGGGAACTAGGGTTGTTTAGTCTGAAGAGAGGAGGATGAGGGGAGACCTGATCGCTCTCCTCTGAAAGGAGGTTGTAGTGAGGTGGGTGTTGTCGGTCTCCTCTCCCAGGTAACACATGATAGGACAAGAGGGAATGGCCTCAAGTTGCATCAGGGGAAGTTTAGATTGGATATTAGGAAAAACTTCTTCATGGAAAGAGTAGTGAGGTGTTGCAACAGGCTGCCCAGAGAGGTGGTTGAATCACCGTCCCTGGAGACATTCAAAAAACCTGTGCAAGTGGCACTCCAGGACATGGTCTAGTAGGCATGGTGGTGTTAGGTTGATGGTTCGACTTGATGATCTTGGAGGTCCTTTCCAACCTTAGAGATTCTGTGATTCTATGATCTTCCCACGCAGAGGCTAAGAAGAAGATACAAGTTACTGTTGTGGTTAACCCCAGTTGGCAACTAAGCACCATGCAGCTGCTTACTTGCTCCTCTCCACACAGTCGGATGGGGAGGAGAATTTAAAAAAAGTAAAACTCCTGGGTTGAGATAGAGGCAGTTTAATAGGACAGCAAAGAGAAAATAATAATAATGATAAAAGAATACACAAAATGAGTGATGCCCAACGCAATTGCTCACCATCCACTGACTGATGCCCAGTGCCATCCCCAAGCAGCAATCACTGCCTCCTGGCCAGCTCCTCCCAGCTTATATACTGAGCATGATGTCATAGGGTATGGAATATCCATTTGGCCAGTTTGGATCAGCTGTCCTGGCTGTGCCCCCTCCCAGCTTCTTGTGCACCTCCTCTGGAAGGCTTGTGCCTCCTTGTTGGCAGGCCTAAGTCCTTGACTTAGTTGCAAACACTGCTTGGCAACAACTAAACATCAGTGTGTTATCAACATTATTCTCATCCTAAATCAAAACCACAGCACTATACTGGCTGCTAGGAAGAAAATTAACTCTATGTGAGCTGAAAGCAGGGCACTCATGAGCAAGACTACAAATATTGCAAGATTTGAAAATACGTTTTTCACTGTGAGTTAGTATATAAAACTAGTCTCAAATTAGCTTTGAGTATTTTAGAGTGTCTTTTTATAAAAGCTGTCCTGCTAAAATAATTTCCTTTATTTCTCCCACTCTGAACAATCTTGCAAAAGGTTCCCAAAATTCAGAATTACTGCTCGGTAAAATAGGAGAATAAGGTGATGCTGGGAACTCCTAGTATCTAGTAAGAAATATGCCTGTAGCACATATTTCAGCACTAGGTGAAATTAATGGAAATCTTCCCCACAGTGAATAACATATTCAGATACTTACGTGTGCTGCTCTGTGCTCTGTGTGCAAATGCATCTGTAGCCGTTGTGCAGGCTGGGAGCACCTCATGGAAACAAATTGTCCTTACCTGGTATCCGAAGACCTTTAACTGGGTTTCCTGCAAGCACCGGTATCTTGGTGGGACATCTTGCACAAAAAGGTCTTCAGACTGGCCCCTGCGAATGCTGTCTTTTCCCATCTGTTTCCTCTGGTCTTCTCTTTGACTGTCATTTACTCTCTCATTTTTGTTTGCCTCTTTCAAATTGTGATCTAAACAAACTCATTAAATAATTTTAAATAATGAGTTTTCGGGACTGACATTTCATAGAATCATAGAATCTCCTGAGTTGGAAGGGACCCATAAGGATCATCAAGTCCAGCTCCTGGCTCCACACAGGACCAGCCCAATCAGAGCAGATGACCGAGGGCGCTGTCCAGATACTTCTTGAAATCAGCCAAGCTTGGTGCTGGGACCACTTCCCTGGTGAGCCTGTTCCAGTGCCCGACCACCCTCTTGGTGAAGAACCTTTTCTTGATCTCCAACCTAAACCTCCCCTGTCGCAGCTTCATGCCGTTCCCTTGGGTTCTATCACTGGTCACCAGAGGGAGGAGATCAGCGCCTGCCCCTTCGCTCCCCCTTGTGAGGAAGCTGTAGACCGCCATGAGGTGTCCCCTCAGTCTCCTCTTCTCTAGGCTGAACAAACATTTATGGAGGGTGATTGGGCCTTTGGGAAGCCTGAGGTTGTTCTGGGAATGTTTTATAATTTAATGGGATAGTACCAAGTCAGGTGATTAAACATAACAAGCTATTAGAATTTCTGAGAAAGTCCAGTTGTTTCTGTGATGTGCTACAAGTTACACCTCAGTGTCTCTAAGTTGTTGTTACATGCTTAAGAATTTGAGCATTTATAAGAAACTGCAATGATAGAGAATATAAAATTAATTTGCTTGAGTAGAAACATTTATCTCTCAAGTAAAAGATGAATTAAATAAATGTAGGAGAAAATACGTAATGTATCTCCATCTCCAATGGCTGTCTTCATCAGAGCTGTGTATTTCAGATGGGTATCCCGACTTGGCTATGACAGTGCATGATACACCTAGAAAGAACTGCAGACATTTTTGGTCTGAGCCTAGAAGGCTACTGCATAATGATGACTATGGTATAGTGTATTGTATATTCGTATCATACAATATTCTCTGCTTTCTGCAATGCTTTAAAGATGCTCTTCCTCCAGAAGGAGCTTTGATGTGAGGCAGGAACTACACTAAGCCATCCAGCCTGTGGACTTAATGGGAGAAGGTGCTACAGTGATCCTCTCTCTCTTCATACTCCAGGAGTTACAGAGTCACAGGGTGCTGTGTACCACCAAAATCATGTGAGCCCTCATTTAGGTGCTCAGGCAGTGTCACAAAGTGGCACTGAAACATCCAAGAGGCTTCAGAAATTGCTGAGAAATTAAAGTTGCATGTGGTTGCCACTAAGATTTATTTAAAGGTTTTTGATAGATTACAAGGTGACCCATCATCATTCCAAGGTTGCTTTCCTTAGAATGCTTATAGTTTGAGTAAGATTAATGATCTTTATAAGATACATGATTCTACAACTCCCTCTATTAGCAAAATATTCTCTGAAAAGGTCTGTTGTACTAATGGGTATAAAACAAGAGCAAGAAACCATACAGATTACCTTTCTATTGATGCAGCAACACGGGTAGGTTCAGCCCGTGGCTAATCCTGCTAATCCGCTTGTCTCTTCTTCATCAGTTTTACAGAGAACCAGAATTGCTCCCAAAGGAGAAAAAAATGAAGATAAACTGCCTTCCAGTCCCATCTGCAGCTTCAGTAGTAACAGGAATTTCCCCTGCAACATTGTTTTTGTGTGGAGGAATTATGAATAAGATGAAAGCCTCAAAGAAGAAAAGCACAGTTACTCAGGAGTTGTCAGTAACTACTTCTTAAGTGGCACACCATGTTTCAAAACACAAAAGATAATTTTATATTGAAAACCAGGAACAGCATCCAATCACTTCTTCTGAACTTAAATAGGAAGGTCTTGGCTTACAGTTTTAGAATTGTGTTACAGGTTCCATCACCTTTTTTTTTTTTTGCAAAAATAAAAAAAAAGAAATATTGACCTCGTATTTTCATAGAAAAAAATAAATTCCTGATTTCTAGGGCTGATAAGAAGATCTAACAGATCACTGCGAGACTTAGAAAGTATAAGCTTTACAAATTCCTTCTTGAGACAAGCAGATTAGCCAGAAGAAACGGAGCCAAAGAGTGCCCTTGGCTGCGGCTGCAGCAATATAGAATAAGGCTCTGCAGGGTGGCTATGCAGGGTAGGTGAAATATGGCTTAGAAAATAAAGCATTGTTTCCTTTATATTCTTCTTAATCTTCTTATGTCCTGTGTATACAGATGGTAAACTTGCAACTGCAAATGTCGGTGGTAAGGTTGGCATATTTCAGTTAAAGAGACTGAAAAAAACAAGGTACCGAAAGAAAAGCCCTTACAATGTACTCTTTGGCTGCAAATATTTCATCCTGACATACCAGATTTTTAATGATGGCTAGTCCACCAAATCTTAATGTCACTAACCGGTAACTGCTTCAGATGGGAGCCCCATTTTACAAGGCATTTTAAAATGTCTTTCGCCTTGTGAGCCCTGTTCATAAGCTCTACAGCACAAGCAATGAACTTATGTTTTAAGCTTATTCAGGCACACAACACATTCACAAATATAATGTCAATATAATTTGTGTGGGCTCCTGTAACCATACTTAAAAGCAATCATAGATCTACAGCCAAATTGCAGCATTCATGTGGAATAAGGGAATCCCAATATTCAACATATTTGCTTGCAGTTGAGGAAAGGATCGTTATTTTCAGGGAGCAATTTAGACTTTGTTCCTGGCTCATTAGTTGGAAGAAACACATATTTCAATTACTGATCACCTAGAGGGTTTTTCAAAATATAAATCAATAAACCTTGCTTTCCAAAGAGCCAAACTTCAGATAGCTTTCTCCTTCTTTCAGATAAAATTCTCCCTGTACAGAGTACAGTACTTCTTCAGTGTACATTAAAGAATTTACTAAATGTATGTGTACTTTGAAAACACTGGGATTTAATAAAATATTTTTTTAATTGGAACATGCACTCTTACAGGCATTTGTAGCTGGGAGGGCACTTATAAGTACGAGGTTAGTCAAGTACAATAGAAATATGGTGACAAATGTGGGCAATAGGTGACCAATCAAGGTTCTGTTTAATTGCTTACAATGGAGTTTTATAAACTGTGCTTTGTAGATTTCCTAGTCTGGTCTGCAATTTATTTATTTTTTTTTTAAATTAAACAAATTATGAATGTTTTATATTAGCATTTTCTGAAAACTTGCATGAGGATTGTTTTTTATCAATTAAGCACCAGCATGTACTTTTGCATCACTACTAATCTTTGAACTTCTGCTCTTGGGGAGTTTTTTCCTTCAGGACTTTTAGGTTGTAATTTCATTTAGACATAGTTGAAGGAGATGGATGTGACTTCTCTCCAAATCTAAGAAGAGATTTTGCCCAAGAGCCATCCAATAATTATCTAAAAATACATGAAGTACTCTATCTGTCTGTATTTCTTTTCCAATGATTTACAGCAGAGTTAAGTGTCACGCTAACGCACAGCCTGCCTCATTGAAAAGTCAGTCTGCGAAAAGCAATGCGGTCCATGCAAACCTGCTTCTTGGTCACGTAACATAACACCTACATAATTTTAAATTTTAATGGTTTTTCAAACATTACTCAGAAAGCATGCCAAAGTTTTCTCGCACAGATTCCTCACAATACTCTTAAGTCAACAATTTTCTAAGTAATTTTACTAAGGTCACTGAAACTAAAGAGAACTGTGCGGACCAGTTTGTAGGTCCAGGTTCAGCTGCTGACTGACACAACACCTTAACCCAACTACCTGGCCTCAGCAGGGTGCTTCAACGCCACATACGTGTCTATAGGATCAGCGAAGCGCACTAGATACCTGTGGACTTCACCAGTGTCCATGCAGCTGCCTGCATTAGACGCTCACTGCGGAGCTGTGTCTATAAACAGACTGTTCTGTTGTAGGAAGGCTCTACAAAATTTATAGACGCAAGGAGTTACCATGTAAGTAATTTCTATAAAGGTTTTTTTCCTGCATGCTTTTTCTGATTGCGGGGCTTCATCATCTTTCCTTTATGAGCAAGCACATGATTTTTTGCCGCCACTAGTTTTACAAGTGCTCTTTCTAAGCCACAGCCTTTGATAACTGATCCGATATCAGCCTCTAGCCATGGATTTAAAACCGAGGCGCCTGCTTCCCGTGGAATTGTGTTTGGGAAAGCGTGCTGTGACTAAGGAGGAGCACGGTAAGTGGCAGAGCACTGCACACACTTTAGCAGCGTTCATTGCACTTTACTCCTCTTCATGACACAGGTTCCCCGTGCAGCTCGCCAGCCAGAGCACATCATCCCACAGCACCATTCTTCAGGTTGGCTTTCTGTGAACTGCAGCGCTGTTTTGACCCTCAAAGGAAAATATGTCAAGCGCTTTGTGGTTTTTCTCTTTCTGCATGGCCAGTAGTGTGTTTTCCCCATGCTTCTGAGGTTTTGCTCATAAATTGAGAATTCGGAGTATGAAACAAAGTCAAACATCCCTGCCTGGTGTTACTAATTTTTATTGAAAGCTCAGATAAAAGCAGAATGCCATCGTGAAACGAGACAGCAGATTGGCTAAAAATCAGTGGTCAAAAGACAGTATGAAGAATTAAATGGCATGCTGGCCAGTGTCAAATATCATACAAGAAGCAAATTTTCTGTCAAAGAATAAACATGATTCAAAATTATTTTTTACTGAAAATTCTCAATTAGATGGCGCTCGAGGTCTTCCGAATATTTTGGTTTCAATCCTTTTTCTTCCGACCAAAGGCTTTATCCAAGCTGTTGGTGATCTGAAAGTAGGATTCTAAGAGTAGGACCACTTTTCTAGGAACAAGACTGACGAGACAAGCACCAAGTTAGACTTATGGGTTTTTTTAGAAAAATGAACTCTATCAGTAAGGAAATTATAAATTCGTTATATGTGCTCAATTTCTAATTTCTTACAGTATTTCTAATGTCTGACAATAACACACTTGGCGCTCCCATGTGGCAAGTGGGGAAAATGAATGACAGACCAAGCCATTTTGTGAAAGCCCAGCCGGTGTTTAGTTACTGGAAGCAGACACTTCCAGCCGAGGCATTGCTCCCAGTGTACCATCCCAGGAAAACTTTTGGAATTTCTATACCCAGCTATAGCTTAAGACATATATTAGAGACAGAAGTGGCCAGAGGAATGCTGTTCACCTAGATTATTAAAATTTTAAACCACTGTTTCTTGATAATTGGGTACATATAACCGGATTGACTGCAGGAATACTAACTAAAGGACTCTTTTCACTAAACTTTCCTGCTGATTTTGCAGGCCTGTGGCAAAGAGAAGAAGGCAATGCTAGAAGACAAATCACGTTCTTACGTTTTGAAACCAGTCAAGTGTAAAGTCAGAGGCATGATTAGATAAAACTTTTCCTTTTGAATTGCATCCATGATCTTGCTGGCTACGTATTTTGGATCATAAACAGGAAGGACACGGGAGTTTCTGGTGAAACAAGAAACAAAGCATTATGTAATTACTAAACTTTACTTTTGAGATGTATTCTAACACAGAAATCATTTAAGAATTTTTCCCCATCCCCTCAAGTAGTCTTGAAAAGGCGTCTCCAATCCTCTTTGTTCCTTCCATCATCAAAATAAATTGAAAAAACTTTGGTGATACTGTGCATTTTAATGACTAATGAGTAACTTTTTGTGCAAGCCCTGCTCAGATCCTAATGAAGTTAATGCCCACAGTGATTGTGGCATTGAAAACTGCCCAGCTAACGCATAGTATATGTTGTCCTGTGCATTAGAGTTCCGCCCTCCGCACGCCGCCTCCTTTTTTACTGTAGATGTCAAGGTGACAGTTAAACAGAGCAGGAGCAGGCCTGGAAAGGCTGTGCTCTGCATAATATATGCTGCTTCTGGTGGAAGCACAAACACCACTGAAAAATCCAAGATCACTGGTACTGCCCTACTGCAATGGCTAATTTGGTGCCTGCAGCCTCTACCATCACTGCAACAGTACAGCGACCCACCAGATACTACCACCACAGCTGCTCTCCCTCAGATAAGTGCAGTACCTGCTAATACAGTTAATAATGATAGGTCACAGGTATCCTGACAGCCATAACTGTAATCACTGCGCCAAAAGTACATGGAGCAGAGAACCGAATCAGTGCCCATTAGAATAGAATAGAATAGAATAGAATAGAATAGAATAGAATAGAATAGAATAGAATAGAATAGAATCGAATCGAATCGAATCATTAAGGTTGGAAGAGACCTCAAGGATCATCCAGTCCAACCGTGTCCCCCCCCCCACCTATTACCCACTAAACCATGTCCTTCAGTACCACGTCTAACCTTTCCTTAAACACCCGCAGGGACGGTGACTCCACCACCTCCCTGGGCAACCCGTTCCAATGCCCAACTACCCTAATGAGGTTGCCCTAAACCCTGACGTGCATTCCTCACCACTCCTTGACTGCAGTCCTCGTTGCAGGTCAGTTATCAAGTGTATACAAAGCTTGGATTTCTTATGTCAAGGGACAGAGCTGTATGTGCCAACAGGGTGAAAATACTGAACCGAAAAGTAAATAGTGAGTAGTGACCATTTTTTACAAATGAAATAGTACATGATCTAAGTTTTACTTACTGAGTTTGAAAACCTTTAGCTAATTCAGTATTAATAAAATAAGGGCAAATGATTGTGGTTTTAATGCCTCGTTTTCCTGCATGATACAGTTCCGAACCTATGGCTTCCATCATCCCCATGACTGCACACTTACTTCCAGCATAATCTGAAAAGTGAAGAAAGAAGAAATCAAAAGCAAGTCAAAAGCACCACAGTGTTATATACAGAATTCAATGTTTTGTAATACTATTTAAGCTCTGATATTACTTAGTTATATAATTAGCAGTCTTGTAATTAGTATTTTAAGAATGCTGTGGATGTTGGTGATGCTAACTCTGAAGGTTAATGGCTCTTCCCATGACTGATGCACAGTTGTCTAAGGATAAGACTAAACCTTTCCAGAGGACGTTTTTTCAGTGCTCTATAGAGAGGTATAGGAAGATGAGTTTATTCAATATTTTATGTACATTTCTAGATACTCATATACAAGCCAGGCACTCTTTCAGTTCAGAATGTCTTCACTCTTTAATATCACAGGTTACATTTCAGTAAGAACTATTTCTAGTGGTAAAACCTAAATACCCAACTTACAAATACTGCTTCAACCTATATTACTTCTTCTTATTATTTGCCCTGCAACTACAATACCATTTTGTTTGCCCAGGAAGACTGAATCTTGTCTGATTTTTATCGTTTGATCAATGTACAGAACTCCATTCTTTGAGATAATAAAAATTTGCCCTCACAAAGCCCTGTGCAACCTGATCTAAATTGGGCCGGCTTTTATTTGGGGGTATGGACCAAATGACCTCCAGAAATTCCTACCCACCCAAATTATTCTGTAATTTTGCAACTGTAAGAGTCGTATTTTAATACAGGAATGTACATGTGGTTTCCTAAGGCTTTTTCAAATGTCTGTGAAAATAGTTGTCAGATGCAATGAAATCCAATTTTGCTAAAAGAGTAACTTCAAGAACTGGCATCAGAGGCAGTTTGTTATTCTTCAGGGATTTACCTATAGCGAATGATAGAACCATACAACCTAAAAATGCATAGCTAAGGTGTAATAAGTTAAAATGCATGGGTGGGCAGCTCCACTCTCATAAGCCTTACAGTTAAATGATGAAAGTTGGACGTAAACTATTATCAATACCTAATCTGACCCAACAATAACACGTGGCAAATAAACACTACAGTAATACCATCAATCAGCACAAGAAACTAGAGATACTTATGACACTGAAGTTCGCGTTCTCATAGGATAACCTAAGAGATACAATCAGGATGCCAGAGAGGCTTGAGGAGAGACTGGGCAGCAGACCCAGGCTGATGAAATAGTCAGGACTGTAGCAGACAGCTCTTCTGAGGGAAACAGCTGAGAACATGGAGCTGTTAAATAGCTTAAAACACAGTTCATTGAAATTAATTTTAATGAAATTTCTGCCAAAATGCCTTCTGGACCTGAAAACCATTTTCCAACTAAACATATAGTTCCAGGTATAACCCACGTATGTCTCAGGGCTCTGAACATTCATCAGCAGAAAACCCGGCAGGAGAAAGTGTTAGAGGACCTATATGCAGGGCTCCTTCCCACTGCACACGTGTAAGCCATGCTGTCCTCCCTCTGTGGAGATAAGACAGGCTGCAGCCAGAAAGTAAAATCTGCAGTGAGCTCCCTGCGCCACTCAGGGAATGTGCCATCACCATCCTCTTCAATACACCATCACCTTTCGTATCTGCAGGCTCTTCCTAAGTGGTCAATATGTCAGTACAAACTGCTTAAGCCAAGCATTTATGAGATATCCAAGAAAAGTTATTGATATGTGGACCTAATTCAAAGTAGCACCTGACGATACTAACCTGCCATTCTGTAGACTCCCAACAATCCTGCTGCACTGGCTGTGCTAATCAGGTGACCACGGTTACAGGCGATCATGGCTGGAAGAAAAGCCTTGCAAGTCTAAGAGACATATAAATAAACCACATTATAACTAGACATACCAAAAACATTGCATTCCCAATTAGGCTTTACAACCCAGTTTGCTTTTTGGAGCTTCGATATAGAAGATGCCCAAACGACCTTCTGCCTCTGTAAGAATTTACAAGTGAGAGACAGCATTTCCTTGAGTGACCGCCGTCAGCATTAAAACTGTGTTATTTAAAGCAGCAAAATTTGTATTTTCTCTGCCGCCCAGTTCTTCACGGTTTGAGTCCTCTGACTATTACCGAAGATTTGGTACACAAGAGGGAGCTAGAAGTCAACACATCAAGGGTAGTTCAGCTGTCTGTGGGCCTTATTTGTTATAAACCTAATTGCCTGGCAACTCCAGGCCCCCACACCACCACTGTGAGTGATATTAAATATATATATACGGAGGATGCTGGTGTTTTATGAGGAGGAAGAGAAGAAAAAAATCCAAGAGCAGTAACCAAATTTTTTCAATAGCTGAGGTGTGCTGCAATGTCTATTTGACTCCAAATAGAGTGTGGCTAGTACATTGTTTGGCTGAGGGCCCAGTGTCACTGCCCTCCTGCCCCATGTCCCTTCAGACCTGCGAGGAATAACACCTTCTGCCTCAAGTATTTGGAAGAATGACACTCTCTGGACTGGGAAATTATTAGAGGACTTCTATCTGCAATGATTTTCTGGTGAGAAATGCCATTTAGAGAGGGATTTGCAATAATGCTACATTTTTCTCTGATGCAGGTTGCTCACTCAGGCATATAAATGACAAATGCAAGAGCGGGCAAGATGAACACTCCCTCACAACAAAGCCTCCTAAAGGTCAACTGAGATCTCAAACAACAGAAAATTTCTTCAGAGGTATGAAAAAAAACAAACCAAAACCCACAGATAATACATACTGTCTAGATTGGTTTCCTATGTACACTAAGCAGAGGATGACTAGGAATGAAAGCACAACCTGAAGACTGACACCAACACAGGCAACACGTTCGTGCCTCCCCAAATGCTGCAAGCCTATTAGACAAAGCACTCTCATGCCAGCAAACATCAGGAGTGGGAAAGTCACGTGCCACCATGTCAGCACTAACTTCAGCCACGCCTGTTACAGACTGAGCACGTGTCATGATGTGGTTGCACAGACTTTGGATTTAGCGAAGTGCCCAGGCAGGTTTGTGTTAGCATTACTGAGACATAATGGGGAGACTGCCAATTTGGTATGTCTTCAATTACAGGGTGACTTAAAACAAACAAAAAAAGTATCTTCCTCCATTCAAGGTCCTTCCCATCCCTATTCCAAATCGAGGAATACCATAGTGATTTTCCCACTAAAAACACTTTCAGACACCCAGGAGAGAAAAATATACATTACCCAGACTTGAGAGAGGAAGTTGACTCTTAAGGTCTTTTCAAAATCTGCATCTGGAATGTCACAGAACTTTTTCCCAAGCAGTATGCCAGCATTATTGATTAGAATAGTAACATCTCCAACTTCTTTTCTAACCTGAATAATTAAAAAAAACAACAAACCATAAACAGAAAGCTTTAGAAGGTATCCTTGAATCTTGCGCTTCAGGTATGAAAATGCTTAATGATATTTGTAATTATTTATGTACCTACTGAAAATGTAAGCACATAAGAACTGTTGCTCTGCATCAGATCAAAGGTCCATCTAGCCCACCATAGCCCAGGTCTCATGGTTGAAAGCAGTAAAAAAAAGGACCAGGACACTAAGGTCTCCTCCACTATAGTACTCAGCATCTCACACTCTGCAGCTCAGGATCTTCCTGAGACAGATAAGGTATCACAGAAACACAGAGGTTGGAAGGGACCTCGAAAGATCATCTAGTCCAACCCCCCCTGCCAAGGCAGGGCCACCTAGAGCACATCACTCAGGAACGTGTCCAGTCGGGTTTTGAATGTCTCCAGAGAAGGAGACTCCACAACCTCTCTGGGCAGCCTGTTCCAGTATCTGTATCTTTGTATTTAATGTATCCCAATGATTTTTTTTTCTCCCTCAAGAATTTTTCTAATGGATTCCTCAACCCCAGAATACTTTGTGTTTCCACAGGAACCTAAGGTAATGCGTTACAAAGCTTTAGTGTGCACTGTGAGCATGCTTCAATTGCAACCTGAACATTTCTTGTCCCCTGTTTCTGGTATTGGGAGAATCTGTATTCCTCAGCCAAGCCTGTTCAACCCCTTTTCCAGATCATGTCTATTGAACAGGACAGAATTCAGCACAGATCCCTGGGGGATACCAATCTTTTGAGTACAGAAGCGTGTACCCTGAAATAGGCAGATAACATCATTTGGAGAGAAGGCCAAAACCACCATTAACTCCATTTGGGTTTGCTATAAAAAGATTTTATTCCATGATTTGCATTTATATCAAAGCAGATGGCCAAGATTTACTTACAGTATTAAGAATCAGGCTCACTGCAGAGATTACTGTGCTAGAGGCCAACAGTTATTTGATGTCTCAAAAACTACAGAACAATTACAAAAACATAAAAATCGCAGATTTGGTGCTGTTTGGCCATTTGGAAATAGGTGCTTGGATCTGAGGCCCCCAACATTTGAGCTTCTTTTTGGTCTCTCGGGGAACCTCAGTGTCTGTACTTCCTCCCCACTCGTACCTTTTCACCACTGTGTTGACCCATCAGATGATCCTCTTTTTCTTCACACGACAACATAGCAGCATTTTTTGGTTTCATCTGGCTTCATTTGAGCTGTTCACTCACTACACCCAAAAAGCGTGGGAAGCCTGACTTCCGTTTACAAAAAGTCAAGCTGATTATTCCCCAATATTAATTTCTCCAGGTGTCTGTTAATTCTATTCTTTATTACAATTTCCACCAATTTTCTGTATGACACATTTGTAGTTTCTTGATGTCTTCTCGAGTGCTCTTTAAAACTGGAATATTTGCTACCCTTTGTTCCTTCCTGCTGTAGCAAAACACCCCCCCCACCCCCCACTTCCAGCTCATGAGATCCATATCTGATTTCCTTCTGAATTCCCAGGTGGACACTGCCTGACCCTGAAAATTAGTTGCTACTCACTTCATCAGTTTATTCGAAAAATCTCTTCTTTAGGGACTTTAATGATCTGATTTGCTTCCTAGAAAGACAACTTCCATTATGGGGAAATACCTAATTTGTTCCACAGTGAACATACCAAATAGAAGCAATTAATTTAACTTTTCTACTATTTCTTTATCTTCTGTGTCCAAGTTTAAGATTTTTTTCCTATCACCAATCAAAAAATTGCAAGTATTTCCAAGAGTAGAGAAGAACCTTGGCTGAAAAACTCTCGCGCTCAAAAAATTTCGGGCTCCACTGTTCAATTCATTCAAATACCTACAAAGATATTGGTATTGTGAACAGTAATGAATGCCTTAACAGCAGTTCCTGAATTTGAAACAGCTCTTTGAGTTTCTGCTTGTAGGTCAGTCTGTGCACTTCAGAATACTCTTTGCTGACACGGACATAGCACATTCGGCAGGCTGGAGCCCTGTGGCCAATTCGGTTAATGTGTTTGGAGACTGAGAATTACTTGAATGCACAAAACAAACATTTGAGATTCTGTTAAACTAAGAACAAATAATTTCAAAACATTCAGCATCAACAGAAAAGTAACAGAGGAATTACTCACAAAAGCTTAAACTAATCGTTTTGGTGGATGTCTTCCCAAGAAGCAGATAGCATTTATGGGAATCGGGGTTTAATGCCAATTTAAAATGCGATTTTTTAAAGACATTTGATCTTGGTAAATTTTAAAGTGAGTTTTTTTCTTGCAAAAAGAGGATTCTAGAATAATTGCCATATGATCTATCGTATCATTGCAAATAAAGATCAAGTGTTACATTTGAAGTACTGACCACAAGTTGCTCAGATTGATTTTTCATCTTGCTGGGAAGTGATAACAGGTATTAAAATCATTGAAATTACTGGAATTTTTACTTCAAAACTGCAGGAGTCATAACCAACATCTTACACAGTCTCACATCATCTGTACTGCCCAAGTCACTGGCAAAGATCATCCTCCTCGAACACCGCGTATCGGGTCAGCACAGGCCAGGACACCCGACAACTTGCTCATCTCTGCAGACATACTATTACGGTACGATATACCCTTGCCACCACTGTCGAGGTAATACTATGATACCATTTGTGGTTCTGAAAATCTTTCACCAATGGCCCCAAATGGATTATTTTTTTTCTGTGCACTGCTAGTTGGCTGCACCCCAAATGCTGCTAACAACTGCGGGTAAAATAATACCTTGCTGACTGCAAGCATGAGAACTGCAGTTCCAGATACCAACAGATCCCAAATCCACCTTACCTTTTAGAAGTACTTTTCATCAGGACCATTTCTTGAGAAAAAACATTTATTTCAAACTTTCAGAGTGTTCAGAAAGAATTAATCTGTTTTGGTTAAAATTAAAAGCAACAACCACAAAACAAAGAGCCCCTTGACAACTCATAGCAAATTAGTTACGTTTCAAAGCTATTCCACCACAATCTATCATCATTCTTGTGTCATCAAATATTTGAGCTAATCTCTCTGATGTATGCCTTTGGACACACAATGTCAAAGGATGTGACTTGAGAGTCATGTATATAAGCACACATATTCAGAATTTAACGGAAAAATTTACCCTTGGATAAAACGGCAGAGTGGCTAACTGGATTATAAGTGAGGTTATACTGGGAAATATTTTCAGGCAGTACATAGTGTAAACTAATAATGTTAATTGAATGTCCAGTTTGTGGACACTGATAATAATAATAAAAAAGTAGTAGTTTACAAAGCTTAAGACAGCACAGTAGAAGAGTCTCATTTAAAGTGGAGTCCTTCTCTACCCTACTTTCCAGCTGAATTGACCAAAAAAATAAAATGAGGCTGAAACATCAATTTGACTGGAGACCAGTCATGTCCTGATGGTATTTCTGAAACTGTTACACTCCACATCACCCTTAAAGAACTACAGTTTTCTAAATAAATGGACAAGGAAAAGGTCACATCTCCCTTACAATTTCTACTTTTTAATTATTTTATTTATTTCTTGGTATCTTAAAGAAATTTTAAAGTCTAAACAAGCTAATACATGGAGCTAACCTCTGCTGCATGTTTTACCATACTCTTAATATAAAAGAAGTTACCATCTCACAATGGAGACTAGAAATGGATAAATCTCTACAGAACAGATTAAACTCAGTTACTTTATTACAAACATAGTTTAAGTTCCATCTAGAAGCCACTTGTCAAAAAGAGAAAGTCATTGGCCTACACGATTATTTTGCTTTAGTGAATAGTGCAGTTTCTAAAAACAAAAAATAAACCCCTCAATGGCGTATACTGTTAAAAGGAAGCAAAAAATGAGAAGCAAGAAGCTGTTACTTACCTTGTCTGCCTGTTCATAGACCTCCTCCCTATTGCTGCAGTCACAGTGGTAGGCAAACACTCGTTTAGCTCCATCATTTTGGACTAATCTGCTTGTTTCTTTGTTACCTTCATCATCAATGTCCCAAAGAACCAAGGTTGCTCCCAAAGGAGCAAAATTTAAGGCAATCTGCCTTCCAAGCCCATTTGCAGAGCCAGTAATAAGCACTATTTCCCCAGCAAAAGTTTTTTTGCGTGGAGGAAATACGAGTAAGATAAAATTCTCAAAAAATAAAAAACCTAATAATTTCAGGAACTGTAGTATCTTCAGGAGGCATCTGAAGTTGAACATGATTTTTTCAGCCACAAACACCGCTCTTCAGCTATACAAACACAGAAATACAGTATGTTACTGGCCTTTCAAAACACTGAGCTATCGACTGAAAAAAAAAAAAGAGACTGGCTTTCAAACAGCTATTTCTTTCACATTGTTCTTTTGTGCAGGTACAAAATACGTGACTACTTGTTTTGTGAAAGCTGCCAGCTTCTCACTGTCAGGATTAAAGCAAACACCTTCCGCTAGATCCTACACGCCTGCTGCTCAGTTCCAGAGTCCTCAGCGTCCACCTCAGGTTTCTAAAAGGTTTCGTAGCGTGCGTTTTGCACAGGTAAGTTGTGGTGATGGCTAGAGAGTGCCTTGGTTTCATAGCAGGGTGGTATTAGCTGAACAAAAAAGTACTGAGAACAGTGGCCTGACCTCAAGCTTAGAACTCCAAGGTGGCTCCTTGGCAGCAAATGTGCCTGCTGTCCCGGGAAGCGGGCCCGAAGGACGTGCCCGCACCGTGCAGCCTTTCCAATGCCCCATGGCCGCAATCAGGCGATGGATTTTCATTCGGGAGCAAATCACCAACCACACAAAAACCCCACGGCCCTGTGAGTTATGAACCGTGACTTTTACCCTGCATTTAGACCACACCGTTCCCTTTAACAGGAAGGGCAAGGCTCAGGGCAAGGAGCCCCCAGCACCCACCCGCCGGCCCCAGTCGGGCTGCGCTCCCGGGAGGACGCACTCACTCACTCACACACTCTCTGTCCCGTCTTCCCACGGCTCCCTCTCCCTCCTCACCTCCCTCCGGCTCTGCTAATGCAGGGCCGAGTGTCCCCTCCCTCGGCTGCGCGGCAG
>VWZZ01003785.1:9652-24959 GCA_013399095.1 Psophia crepitans | reverse complement strand
GCCGGGGCGGCCGTCCGGGGCCGGGGGAGCGGGGGCCAGCCCTGGGTGGCTTCCCAAAGCCGTCTGCTGGGCGGCACCCCCTGCTCCCGCGCCGGGAAACCCCGCTGCTGCCTGCCCTTCCCGCCCGCACCCGGCCGGGCGGGCGGCATCCCGGGTTGGCACCTCGCTTGGGACTTGAGGAACGACCTGGCCAAGGGCTTGGAAAGCAAGTGCTCTTTCCTTCCTCTGCTGCCACTTTGTTGCAGTGATGAGGTTAAACACTTCTTTAGATCATAAATTACCGTTCTCCAGCTTGCCCATTTGCTGGAACGGGAATAGAACGGGAGATGCTGGTCGGATATGTCTCCCTATAAAGCAGTGAAACCACCCGAGTATCACTGTTTCACATCTTTAACGTGACGGTTGTGGTTCCTCAGGTTTCCACGCGTACATTACCTAGCTTTAAAACCGCAGTCCCACGCCTCTGTAGCATCAGTATTTTTTTTTCCCAAGGTTGAATAGAAAGCCACGTTCCTGCTCAGGCCCGCAGGACTCCGCCTTTCCTGTTAGGTTCTCAGCTTGCCTCGATCGCCGTGACATCTTCCACACGCTGTTTGTGTAAAGAGGCAAATGAAAAGAGCACTGCTTGTTTGCTGCGCTTTGCGTTGCGGGTAGGTGATATGAAAGGTATTGTCTTGTTTATCGGCAGGTCACAGAAGGAAAGGATCTGAATAAAGTCACTGCGTGCTCTGGTCCACACGTCTGCGTTGTAAACACAATTCAGATCACACTCTTTTCTTTTCAGCCGAAATAAAATGGTAGTTCACCTAATCTGATGTAGTTTACACCAAGAAATATGATAGAAAATTCTACATTGTCAGTGCTAGTACTTGTATGGAAGTGATGTACTTCCGTGTGCAATTCACTGTTGCATATTCTATTTAGGTGCCCGCAAAAGGTGAAGCTGCAATACACCTATTGAGGCTGACGGCAGATCTCAAAGCTTCAACGAACTGCGGTGCCGAGGAAGGCACCAAGCAATGCCAAATAAGCGGGTAAGGTAATTCCAAGTGTCTTACGCTGCAGTCAGTAACTCATGGCAGAAGCAGCAGATTATGGGAAGGCGGAGGTGAAATGATTCAGTGATGAATTCCTGGTTATGAATCAAAAGAGAGAAGATGCTTGTTTATTAGGACAACATTTCAAGGTAAACCACATCAGCAGGAAATGGTGTTGCAACCAGGACTTTACGAGCTGTAGGGTAATGAGGAGCCTGTTTACAAAGCACATGCTTGTGCAGGTGTGTAAACACACAACTTCCCTGCTCTTACGCTCAACTGACCTAAGGATGCTCATTAAGTAGTCAAGGTGGCGATTATGATTAATAATTTAGATACCTAAATTGGAGGCTCTGTTGTGGTACTGATGAGTTCTAGCTCGTTGCTAGCTTTAGATAGAGAGTGGATGTGGTAAGTGACAAGGGGCTTGGGACACACACGGTATATTTAGGGTAGGTCGCATTCTGCTCACCACCAGCTAGATTTGATGGATCCTTTAGAGACTTGTTTAGCCTTTGGAAGTCACCTGTATGTGTGCCTTTTGTTCCAGTTTTGTCCCAGTGTTTCAAAATGTTGAATTTTGTTGTCAAACAGAAACTTACTCTCCTGGCTGCTGTATGCACAGTAACTAGTCTCTAGACCCAAATTTACCTTTTTTTTTTTGCACTGAACTGCAAATGGCTTGTACAAAAAGTTCAGTTTCATAAGTGATAGTACAAATACAGGAATGAAATTGTCTGCAATGTCTGACTGCACTGAAAAAAAGTAAATAATGCTACAGGCAGAGGAGCCGTGCAAACAGTTGTGTGAGAGGTATTTTTATTACTGATGTTCCAGTAACAAACCTTCAGATGGCTGGCATTAGTATTAATCATAGCAAAGCTATTAAATACATGAAACAGGGCAAATGCACAAATAGATCAATTTAAAAGTTAAAGGTACGCCACTAACGAGATCAGGAACAGAAATAACCACACAACTGGGAATGACTATGAGGGTACACCAGCATCTTTGTGCACCTCTGTGTTATTCCTATGTACTCCGTGTTACGAGAAGGTACGGCAGGCATATCGAACTAAGCCTATCAAGGCTGTCAAGGGAGCCAATTACAATAAATCACCATCCTGCTTTTTTGGCTGCATAAGAATTTGTCAAACACACATGCTAAAATCTACCCTTGTAGCAAGGGATTCAGCTGTGTTTTTTTCTTGGTGTAAATCCTCTGGCTTACTTGCAGTTTCCAAGGTGATAAAGATGACATAATATTTCAGTAAGTATACGTTTGTTGTGATACACTGAATTATTAAAACAGCTATAGGCCATGCATAGTAAATGCAAGTGTAACTCATTCTATTGGCCTCTTGACTGAGAATAAAGATCAGAGTTAGAGGATTACCTCCTGTTCTCAAGACAGCTGAACCTTCAGAGTATTTTTGGTGGATTACACATTGACCAATGTCGTCTTGTTACTGGGAATGTGAAGAAGCTTACTTGCAAGGTGCTGAGGCGAATGATATTGAAATGCATCTTGACCTTTGAGTTGTAATATATCTTTTAAATATCAGTTATTCATTACTAGTCATTATTATGTTCCACAGTTTTTTATGAATGGGTATTAAGTATGTATCAATATATTAATAAGGCATTAATGTATTATCAGCATGTAAAACTTAAAACTCTACTGCCAAAAAGAAAAAAAATGGATTTAGTAGAATGAGATAACTTTATTAATGTGCTTGATGAATTATTATTTTACTGGGCAGCTGAATGGCTTGTGTTTGTCTTTTTGAAACTTAATATGAGCCAAACAAATGCTTTGATAAATACAGACAAATTAAGTGATACTTTAATACTGTCTGAAAAAACTTATTTCTGCAGATGATAATGATGCTTTAGATCCCTGCGGAATTTGTAAAGAACTTTATTTCAGACATTCAAAAGTACTTTGATATCGCATCAGTGGTACCAATTAACGTAGTTGTGCAGATCCTGTGGCAAAGTAATTTGTATTCGTATATTTGGAGAAAAAACCCCAATCCAAATACGCCTAGTTCCTCAAAAGGTGAACTATTTAGCTCTGGTAAGGACTGGTGAGGAAAAGCAGCTCTCTGCAGGTCACTAGTATTCAATGATGTTAGTGAATTGATATTACCAACCCAAACCATTCTATGATTCTAAGATAAAATGTCCAGGTTTATCAGGGCCTGGACAAGAAGTTCATAGCATCTGTCTGTGACACTGAATTTAGTCATGTGACTGACTTTTAAGAGGAACCCAATATGGGTTACAAGATGAAACACGGGAATCCCTTATTACACAGGATTTGCAACAACCTTAACTCTCCAGCCCTTCTTTAATAATTTTAACTTTCAGAAGGGCAGAGAGAGCTCAAATTATTTCCTAAATGTCCTTGTCAAAGCATACTTTTGATCCATAGAGGTCAAAGGTGTCGGTCTGAAATCCCGCCAGATAGCTAAGACTCATGCTAAATGAAATCAAAGTAGTGGTTTTATTAATTCATCAGAAGGAAATTAAATCCCCAGAACAAACTTAATGTATCCCTTGGATCTGTGCATATTAATTCTAACAGCTTTGCCCAAAACTCGGGGACTACAAGAGAGCCCCTGGGAAGATACATGCTCTGCAGTGAACCTGTCATTCTACCTCAAGATGAGGCTGATCAGGAATACGAGGGAAGTGACTCTACACCCTATAAATGAAGAGGACAAGGAGTTCCAGCTCACAGAACTTGGATCTTGTACCCTGAGTCAAAGCATGAGTTGCTTTCTTTCCAAGGAATAGTAGAGAGCAGAGAGGACCTCCTTTCCTATGTTTTTTTCTTTTCTTCTAATTGCTCCAATATACTTCATCACACAGTCAGCCAAATTAATTTAATTTCCAGTCCAAGTGTTCAAGTGAAAATTATGAGTTGCTGTATCGGATGGCGGTTGCAATACTGCTGGGTACAATCCAGGAGAGAAGACAACTATAGGCTAGTGCAGCTATGGGAGGGTTTGTATTTCTCATAGACGTTTAAGCAAAACTTCTAATAGTGTAGAGAGAATCCTCATCTATTGAATTTAAGCCATCCTACAGTGACTCTACAAAGGCATTGCAGCTCAAATCTCTATAGCTATGCAGGGATCCCTTGGCAGGCCTGCGCATGCCACGTCCATCTTCAAAGCTGTTGCTCATCTGCATCTAACCCTGCAGGTGCTTAATGTTCTGCAACACCGTCCCATGACTGAGAAAGTTCTTGGAGGATACACCTAGCCAGCACCAGGCTTGTACTTGTGATCTGGCAATACCCAGATGTAGTATCTATGGTAAGTACAGTCATACATGGTATAAGTTATGCGGGGCACCAATGCTTGTTGGCTGCTTCGTTCCAAGGAAAACACAGAGTTGATGATACCAACCCTGAGGAAGGGAGCACAAAGCACTGAGCTTGGTGTTATTGTGCCTAAAGACACTTAAGGATTTAAGCTGCGGAACCTCAAATCCCTAGAAATGTGTGCCATTTGGGAAAAGCTACATTTGGGACAGTGCTCTTCACAAGCAAAAAGCCAGACATCTTGGAGATGGGTTTAGGCAAATGAGCAGAGGACAAAATACAATGTTTTCTCTTGTATGTAAACAGGTAATAAGAGAACTGACTTTGCTTCCCAGGGCATAATGTCCATATTCCCTAGAAGAATCTGGGGGGGAGAATGACATCCTCTGTTAGTCAGACATACAAAGTCTTTTATTATGTAGTTCTGTCAGACAGCATTCTGTGTCTCCCAATTAATTGAAAAGACTGAAATTATTTATGATTATGGAACTATAAATTCTTTTCTCTCTTTAACCCTTTAGCCCTTTTCATAGAATCTTCAAATGGTTTGGGTTGGAAGGGACCCCAAAGATCATCTAGTTCCAACCCCCTTGCCACGGGCAGGGNTTAACCCTTTAGCCCTTTTCATAGAATTGTCAAATGGTTTGGGTTGGAAGGGACCTCAAAGATCATCTAGTTCCAACCCCCCTGCCGTGGGCAGGAACACCCTGCACTAGACCTCCACTTTTCAGCTTGAATGATAAGGAATTGGGCTGTTTCACTAGGATGGGTTGTTTATTTGCATGTGGGTATAGTGGCACTTGAATGTACTCTTCGATAATTTGCCTTTCGTCCTGTATACTAAAAAAATGAGTTCTTATATCAGTGAACCTAGTGCTGAGGACTACAGGACTACAGGGTTGTCTGATCTCTTTGAGCCTGACTAAACAGTGCCAGTGGCACTGTGATATTCTTGCTCAGGAAGGATCTCTTTTCTGAGATCAGGGACTCTGGGCTGGATTTAGGGACTCTGAGCTCCAACAACAGTGAGACAGTGCAGAGCAGAAGGCAAAGGGGATATGCTGGTGGATGTCTGGGCACTTAGGCAGACAAACTGCTATTTTTTATAGCAGTTGAATCTTTCTCAGGGTGTGATTCAATGCATCCAACAAATGTGAATAATTAGATAATCTGAAAGTCACCAAACAGAGAATAATGATGCTGGGAAGAAGTGCAACCAGGAGACCAGAACAGCTGGAGTGTGCTAACAGTGCCAGTGAACCACAGAAGATCTCAAAGCTGTGCAGGAATTGGAGGGGCAGGTGTCTTTGGTAGTGAGGGACATTGTTCAGGAAATTATTTCCTCTAAGCATTTCTCTTTACCTATCGCTATGTCTATTTATTTTGCCTCAGGTTAAGGTTAGGTAGTGATTCAATTGCTCTTTTCATTAAGATATTGAGAAAACTGAATGATGACGGTATTCGCATTTACATGAAGAAGGTAGAGTAGGTGTGTCAGCATGCTGCCATCTTTTTTTGGCCAGACCCCTCCAGAGACTTTAGGCTTTTGAGGATGGGTGCTGGGACAGTGAAGGTTGATATGTTTAAAAGGCATTTGTAAGTGCCACGTGTTATGAATGGTCATGATCTTGTGAACAGGTTAATTTTATGCCATGATGGTGAAACTCCTTGAGTCTAAGGAATCTCTGCAGAATTCAGAGGTAGAGCTATTACTTCCAAACCTCTTAACCTAGCCTGAGGACCCTGTTAAAGTAATTTTTTTCTCAGTTACTACAGAGAAACTCAGTATGATGGATATCTGGGAGTGAAACACGTCCTTAACCTCAAGTCTGCTGATCTGCAGCTTGGTAAGCAAAGTTTAAGCATGCATGGGCTCCCATGGAAGTTCTTTGCTTTGACTAGTTTCCACTGCTTCTGTTCAGATGGAAGCTGACAGTTTTTCTCCTGGCTGATGTGCAAAGAATGAGTTAATCACTTTCTGAGAATGACTTTGTCACATTAACTGTGTCATTATCTGTCATAGCATGACAGCTATGCCGTATTAACAAAAAATAAAATAAAAAAAGATATTCTTCCGTGGTATATATCTCTAGATGGAAAAATGTGATGAAGTTGAAATTTCAGCCCCATTTCCCACCCTTGTCAGCTAGTTATTTGCAGAGATGAAGATGGAAATATAGGGAAATGTGAAAATCCCAGTGTAAAACCCATTTATATTTCACGTCATGATTGAAAAATGCTGGTGTGTATGTTCTAAGAAAGGCTTATGTGGCTTATCTGCCTCAACTGCTTTTATGAGAGAAACTCACCTATTATTTATACTGCTGCTGCCATTGTCTTCTGCTCATGAGAGAAAGAAAAAGCATTACCTGAATAAGTGGTTTAGAATATTTTTCAGAGGCATTAAGAGTTGAGGGGCAAATTCTCATAGGAGTGTGGGAACAGTTTTCATAACTCAATGTCCTGTAATTTTGTATGAATTGCAATTGAGATGAGCTCTGATCAGAGGTTTGCACACAGATCCCACTGCAGACTTGGAGCACAAGTCAATGCATACATTTAAATTTAGTAGGAAAATACGGGGTCGGTAGGTCATGTACCCATGTACGCATGTACCCTGCATAGCCACTGACATGGATGGCTATGGAAAGATTTAGCACTCAGAATCTGCGTACAAGGATATGCCAGCCTTCTACTTGAGGAAGCAGCGTAGTGCAGTGCTTTTAACAAATCATTTAGCAGAGTGATGTGATTTTGTGATGACTGTTTAACCTTAGGAGATTTCATTCCATAGTTTCAGCAAGGATTACAGTAAATGCTCAATTTAGGTAAAGTCACAATCTAATTAAACAAATTCAGTCTAAATCCCTGCTGAGCCAGTAAAGATTTGTCTGTCAAATACCTCTAAGTGTTTTCATTTTCTATAGCAACAGTTAATTGGATATGCAACTGTCAGTTTAAATGCTTTAAATGAGGCTGATGGGATTAGTAATTGAATGCTCAGATTAATGATTTACAGCTGGCTTTGCAACCCTTCTCGTTGCTTACAGCTATATTCATGATAGCTCCCTGCCCTGATCAGGCGGGTGGAGTAGTGGTCGATAACTGCAGTAAAGTTATGATATTATCAAATACAGTTATGATACAGAATTGATGTAATCAGTGGATTCCTGATTACATGTATAACTAGTTTTAATATTGTGGGCAGCAAAGGATTATGATCAAAATATTAAAGGCAGAAAATTTTAAAATAGCCACCTAACCTCCACAGTTAGGTCTTGGAGCTGGAGGTGTCAGTCATTCTCCAGTTAAATGTATACAACTGGCTTTTGCGGTTGGAGTCAGAGTGCAAACCTCAGTTTTGTGAGTGGTGAAGTTGCAGCCAAGGCTGTGAGTGGAGGCTGACAAAGGGGTTTCTGTTGAGAGATGGTAGGACTGCAAACGAAGTGGAAGAGATGAAGTCTGTGCACTGCCAGACTAGCTGCTCCTGGGGAAAGGGATCAGACTGCAAAGCTTGGTTAAGTGGAGGGATCTCTTTGGTGATGCTTGAACCACCCATCTTGGTGGCAACTGAAGAGAAACATGAAAGTTTGAAGACTCTGGTAGGGAAGCGGTTACAATGTTCTCTGTGTGACCTTTTAGATCCTACTTCGATGCTTTAAAAAGCCAGAAGTATGGTACAGCTCTTGGGGTTGTCCCAGAATGTCACTGTAAATAAAATGGGTTTTGGGGCCATCTAACCTGTCCTGGAACTTTTTCATTCTCAAAGCAACTTAGGGTCAAGGAACTTAACTATTTATTTGCCTTTTAAGCTTTAAATTCTGGGATGCTCCCGTTGGCATAAGAAGGAATCTTACCTGCTGTTTGTGTCCAGCTGAGCTCTGTAGTGCTTGAGGAAGGAGACTGTAAAGAAAACTTTCTGTGGCACAGAGATGTATACATAAACTGTAGAGCTGTGCTATGAATTTATCATTTTGCCTTATATGTAGACCTCCAAAACCATCCTTAATGACAGAGAGGCCCTTATACACCATACAAGAAAGTGCTCGTTCTTGTTAATTAAGTTCCCTTCAGAATGAAAAGGAGCCAGTGCTTATTTAGAGTCTATGTTGAACACAGTTTAATAATACTTATTTCAGTATATTAAATTAGAAAATGTTTCTGTTCTTATAAAGATTCTATCTGGGGAAACATTATCTGAAGCAGCTAACAACATTGTATTTATGATGTGGTTATAAACAATTATAAAGTAAATTATTATAATTAGAAATAATTACTGTAATAATAATGTTGCAGTTATTTATATTTATTGTATATCTTACTATATATTCATTTACCAGAAAAAAAACCCAGGAAATTAAAAGTTATACTCTTCATATTTCAGCTCACAGAATATGCTAAGTTCATCTGAGACATGTAAATGCCTCTATGACCTTTCCCTGTTATCCCAAGATTTAAGCTTAGGCTTTCAGGCCGAGCTCCAGCTGCATGCAGTTTGGTATTCAGAAATCGTTGTGTTCATCAGCTTCTCTCTCCCTCATGATCTGCTCCTGCATGTGAACTCTATTTGGTTCAGGACATTTTTTTTTTGTTGTTTGTTTTTTTTTTGCTTCCTTCCTCTAATTAGTTCCTATTAAAAAGCGCAACTCATTCATCCCTAACCTCAACTAGACTATCTTTTTCTTCCTTTTGTTCCTAGTGCAGAGGCATTAATCTCTGACTGGTCTAGACCCTTCCAGCATTCATAGTTCATGTTCAATTTTTGTTATACTTACTCACTATTCAGAGCAATGATGCTGTGTTTGATCATACTCTGGAGTATTGATTGCCATGTAAAAATGCCAGGACAATGATAAAAGCCAGGGAAAGGAAAAGTAGAATCTGGTTTCTGATCTCAGTATGACATTTTTTCCTTCAGAATACTCTTGCAATTAATTTTCTTTCCAAACATCAGGCTTTCCTCCATTCTGCTTTTATTTATACAAAGCAATACAGCTATTTCAATAATCTTCCGATGAAGTGACAATTCTAGGAACATATTGTAAGAGGAAAATTAGGGGATGCTTTCAGAACTTGGACCAAGAGTGAGATGCCCTTTTCCATCTCCCAGCCCAGTAGACCCTATCTTCAACCTCAGTTTTGATTTGTGATTTCACAAAGTGGATTTCAAGAAACCTTGCTTGATTCACTGGCACATTTTGAGCTGATTTCATCTGAAATGTTAATTAATGAGAATGTTAGAACACTTTAGTGTTAGAGAGCCCCTGAGTGATGGCATAACTGAAAGTCATAAGATAAGAAATTCCACGTCAACAGAAGAAATTAAAGGTTACTTTAATTTCACATCTTTCAAGTTATAATTATTAAAGCAAGAAAGTGTCTGACTGGAGACGTTTTCAGTTATAATGGAAGGAATGAGGACTATTCAGCTTTGCTATTTCATTCAGAGAATCAAGGTTGCATCCCCCTTCCATGTACATTGCCACCTGCCTGTTCAACCCTGGAAGAGCCTTCTCCACTTTGCTTGCCCTCACTCCTGTTTTGGGTTGCACACATATATCCCAGTTAGATGTCTGTATCAAGTACTTTTTTTTACATTGCAAATTGATATAAATGGGTAGGTTTAGTAGATCAAAACACTTTATTCTGCAAGAAACATACCAGGTCTCTAGAGATTTGGGAGTTTTATTCCTCAGTAAATCACCAAATTTTTGTTAACTGTGAAGAATGGGTGACAACCTTTTGCATCATCAGGGACAACAATGCTTGTTTTAGTTAGAAGGCTGGCAAGGGCCTCTCTGACTAAATTAGAGATAAGTAAGTTTTAGGTAAAAGGAGTGAATAGATGTTGAAACGAAAGACTAAGGAAGCAACTGCACTGCCATTTTATTTCTTTCTGGAGTGTACATTTGAAACAAACCTGTTGCTGATGCCTGCATCCCATGCATGGGTTTGAGCTGCAGAGCAGGCTCAGTGTGTACAGCCTGAGGTCCTTGTGGATGAAACCCCTCAGTTGATGTGTTCCAGGAGCCCGATTGATGTCCTTTGGTGACTAGCAGGCAGGTATAGGGGGAAAGAATGGGAAGAGGACTTTTCCTGAGACTGGTGGCATCTTTAAGAACTCTCTAGAAGGGTGGTAGGGAACACAATCCTGAAAAGGCCACAGAGCTTTTACAGGCATCTGTATTTTCTGCCTTTTAAAATTTGGTATCATCACTCCTGTACAGCAGGAAGAGGAAAATAGGTGCCCTGCTTTTTATTGAAGGAAAAAAATACCTTACCATTTATCAACTCTTCAGCGGGATTTTGGCCACTTCAAATATGTAAATAATCCTCTAAGGGCCAAGCCAAAAATCATCACAACTAATTTTATGTTATGAGGCTTTAAAGTGCATATTTAAACGCAGTTTAATTTTTAAAAGTCCTGATTACCTAGAAGATCCTGTTGACCTGAAATTAAAGTTGAACCCTTAATTTGCCCTTTGTTTCAATAGTACTGTGTAAAATTGAAAGAGAGATACCAAATGCAGACCCACTTGACATCTAGCTCCCATCAACTATTTCAGCAATAATCAGGTATCTAAACAGCTTCAAGGATCTTGACTGTAGAAACTTTAAGTGATTGTCAGTGCTGGTGGTAAAAGCTGTATTTATCATGCTAAGATAAGTGGGAATGTACGCAGTAACTAGTAGCAATAGGTGGGAGAAAAGTCCTCACAGAGTAGGAATCTAGGGGGAGAGTCCGAATTACGGAAGAGAGTGCACGCTGGGACGGGAGCTGGCCTTTGATCTAAGTGCACCTATACAAATGCCAAAGGATCTACAGTGGGTTTTCAGTTTGTCCTCAGATTCACTTACACTGCCTTTGTTTGAAACAGAAAGGACTGACCAGCAGTTTCCCATATTTCAGTGGCGCCAATGTAATTTACACCAGCTGAGGAATCGAACATAAAGCTGTTCCATGGAAAACCATTTGTCACGTGCTCTGTAAAATTAGGATTTTTAAGGGTTTTTTATGCAGTTTTGTGTCATGTTTATTTTGCGCAAACTGACTTACAGCTTTTTGAGTTAGTGCATATACCTTTAAGGCCAACTGTACAATCCTATATTGGATGGATACAGAAGGTGTAACTAATCAGACGTGGCATTGTGTTGTGCACTGGAGAAATGTTTTTAGTGCTTTTAAGTCAAACACACTTATGATTTTTTTTCATGTGAATTGCCTGAACACTATGAATTATAAATGTAGGCTTTAAACATTTATTCTGTTAACTGCTTAAAATGAGAGCCATTAGAGCAAATACCATTATATTCTCTTTAGAGCATAATTATTATTGGAGTATTCTAAGAAACTGAGAAAACTAAAGACAAAAATGTGTTTCAGGTGGTGTGTGTGCAGCACAAATTCTGTACTTACAGAAAAGAGGTTGGCATTGCTCTGCTTAAAGAAAAATTGAGATGATGTTTGATTAAATGACTGAGAGAAAATAAATAACATTTCAGAATTTATGCAGTTAGGATGAAGAATTTATTGTATATACAGTTAAGCAATGCTACTGTAGATGTACTTCCTCTTTAAAGAAAATGAGTACAATAATCAAAATACTTCTAGCGTGGAAACTACAATACAGACTGAAACTTGACTAGACCAGAAATTAGTTACTTGACTTGAAAGAACGCAGAGCCTGAAACAACAAATCGCAAGTTGCATCATTAACCAAGGACAGTAAAAAACTGTACAGTACAAGCAACACGTTACAATAACTTATGACCAATAAGGCAGTCTTTCTCATTTAGGACAAAAGGGATAAAGGGAAAGGTATTAAAATCTCATAAATCCACCATATCTCTTTTCCATCTCTGGGACCTCTTTGGAATAAGTTTCCCCATCTTCTTCTGAAGGGAGAATGGAGTCGGCGAAGCGCTTAAGAAACCCACCATATCGTTTCTGGTAATCCAGCCACCATTCTGGCCGGCCCACTCTTCTCATGAAACCACCATATCTCTTTTGCAGCTCTTTGGCTTCATCTTCGAATTCGGGGCTGCGCTTTATGCTTCTCATGAAGCCTCCATATCTTTTGCTGACGTCCCCGTCATTTTCACTTATCTCTCGGTAATGCCCCACTTCAGGGTTATCCCCTGTTCCAAGAAGCTCCTTCAGCAGATCAGAGGAATTAGCAAGGGCATCATCATCCGAGTCTTTCTTCATAAACCCTCCATACCTCTTAGCCAAGATTTCTCCTCCAATAGCTTCATCTTCTGGTTCTACCCGATAGAGCTCATCCATTTTCTTCATGAACCCCCCATATCTTTTCATGAAGCCTCCGTACTTCTTCGCAAGCAAATGGTTCTCATCCAGCTCCTTCTTGTCTCCTGCAGTGATGCTGCCATCCTCAGAAAGATCCAGCTTTGCCAGCTGCAGGAGCTCCTTGCAAGTCTCCCAGGCTTTGGCAGAAGGCAGCTTTCCTTCACATTCTAGTGTACATGCCTGAAAAAGGGATGTGGTTTACTGAGAACGGTTCTAGTAACAAGCGCCTTGCTGCCACCTTGTCTTAGCTTTCCTTGTTTTTAAAAGACCATGAGTAAGCCTCTCTCTGTGAGTGGCCTGGGAGGACTGCTTTTGGTGAACAGCTATTTTGGTACCTGTCTGTTCTGAAGTCCTTAATGTCCCTCTCTGAAGGACATGGTACTCTCCACTCTAAGAGACAGAATACTGGACAGATGAATCGTGGATCCTGTACGTCAAGGCCACCCCTATGTTTCTGTTTACTACTGGGAAGCTAAAAGCCAGTTGTGGCTTGCTTCATAATGGAAGTGTAGAAGTGTATTCAATCTTCATAATTAAAAGTAATATTCAGAAATTTTAGGAAAGAAGTTACAGGGCATTGTCATTGCACAGAAGACAGCTGTACCATACTGCTCAGTATCTTCAATACACTGCATAGCTTTAAGGGCTGTATTTCTGCCTGTTCTTGTTAGTTTCTCTTCGTGGAACAGATCTTTCAAATGTGTACCAATATGGAGGTAGAAAAACAGGCTTGCTTAGGAAGGATCAAAGTTCTGGTTTTGCTAGTTTGACAGACAAAGTAGTGACTGTGAGAAAGAGAAAAAAATCCCAAGGTGTGTTGCTTCTGACTGTAATGGACAATTTTCCAGCTAAGACATAAAAAAAGTTTTCAGTACCTGTATGCATATTTCATAACCTGTCATGTAAAGATAATAACATACATATTAGCTGCTACCGTCTCTGTTGTGTCAGGGGAGTTTACTTCTTGTGAAGACACATTCTTCAGTTGCAACAAAGGTGAATCTGGTGTTTTTCCTTCTTGTCCATGGTTTTCATACCACAATAATTAAAGAGGAAATCATCAATATTTTCAACAAGAGGAACACTTACTCTGTCTATGGATAATGTTTTCTAAGGATCTCAATATATTTTAAAATTGTGCTATTAAATCCAAGCACAGTTCACTCTAATAGCTAACTGACCAACTCCCTACCTCTGGCCTTACCTGTCTCCTGAACCCTGTTTTAGTCTAAGAAATCCATATATGATGTTTTCATATGATCACAAAAAAATTAAAGGGATTTATGTATTTTGCAAGACAATAATTTAACTTGTACTACATGCTTATTGCTATATATTATAGCTATTCTGTAAAGAGAATAGGATCTCCGCTTCAGTTTGCCTTTAAAATTGCTCTAAATCAAAGCAAGGATAGGTCTTTCCCCTTACCAATTAGTTTTAATGACCTGCTACTGTCAAATGAACATATGCCATCTCATAGGTGTGAATGACCAGGTACAATGTGATAGATTTCCTGTCTTACAGGTACGATGTGATCAAATCAGTTATGACGTTACTAGATGCTAGTATCTAGAAACATTTGTTTCTAAAAATTGTACATGCATAACGAACACAAGGTTTGGCACATTGCTTCTCTTCCTGTTCAGGTAATAGATATTGTTACTGACTGGGACTTTGATTCTTTCTTGAATAATTACTGAAGGTGTGCAAGAGAGAGTATCAATATAGATGTCCACAACATAGACTCCAAAGAACATATATCCCTCCCTCCAAAAGAGCAAACTACCTTCCCCCCCTGCCAATTGACATTAAAGCTAAAGTTTCATTAAAAGCTAATGTAAGCAAAAAAGTATAGGAAACTCTTTTGCCAGCCACCCTAAGAACCTGCTGTGGTTAACGGTGAGTCCTTGTGCTTTTGGCGTAAGCAAAAGTACTCAGCGATTCCTAATTCTGCCCAGTCCTTCCTTCTGCATGGTCCCAAATAATCGATGACATCATAGGAACAAAACTTTTCAGATCATTTGGATGTGCTGAGAGCACGATGCCTCAAAACGCATCTGCTTGAGGTCAGGAACTGCAGGTGCCGTGGGGAAGGACTCAGCAGCCCGAGTTCCAGCCTTCTTCAGGGAGGGCTGGAGGACTTCTACTGACCCCGGCGCTTAATTTCAAGTCGAGTTGCCTCTGTGACTATACTTTTAAATAACTTCAATATCGTTAAAATTACAGATAGAAAAAACCCTCCTGCATTCTGGAGTTTTCTTAGCACGATTTATCTCAGCAGACACCGTCAAAGGGATCTTTCACAGGCGTATTCCTGACGCCGCGCAGCACCGGGCAAGGCGGGAGCGCAGCGGGGGGGATCGCTGCTCACACCAGCTCGAGCCCCACTTTTTGTGAGATTTCAGGCAGGGCGCCTCTTTCCAGCTCGACAGCCGTCCTGCCTGGGGAGGGCTCATCCTGCCGGGGAGCCCGCGCAGGGGGTCGGGACCCCCCTCCCGTCCCGCTCGCTTTCCCCCCCGCGTCCTGTCGGGGCTGAAGTGCTCGGCAGCGACCTCTCCTCTCCCCGCAGAGCTGCCCTCTCCCGCCGGACTCCCCTTCCCCCTCACATTTTCACTCGGCTTCTTCCCT
>VWZZ01003784.1:101771-135675 GCA_013399095.1 Psophia crepitans | reverse complement strand
CTCTTTTTTCCTTTCCTTTTTTTGTGTGTGTTAAACAAAGAACCAAAAGTCGCAGTTTGAACCTCGCTGTTAAAGAAGCTCAGCATCTTTTCAAATTTTTTGGTTTTTCTTTACGCGGTTTTGTTTCAGATTTTTATGTTTTCTTACAGGTAATGCTCTATATTTTTTTTCGGTTTACGGTTTTGTCAGTATTTTGTACTTGTGGTTACGTGAATCACTTTGTCATGGAAATGCTGGATATACTTTATAGCCTGGGTGCAGCGCGTTAGTAGGAGTTACTCCACTGACTCAAAGCTCAGACCTATGGCAGATGGTGGTGGTTACTTATCTCCACAGCGCAGGCTTTGATACGAGGGTTCCGTCCTTAGATTTTAATTCAATACATTCACTGTTTCCCCATTTTTGAAAACCATAAAGAAAACTTTCCGAGGTGGAAAACCTACCGTGGGAGCGCAGGGAGGGCTGCCCAGGCTGGGCCGAAGGTGTGGTGAGCGCAGTAACCTGGTGGCAGCGGCTGGGGAAGAGTGCGGCGAGGTTTATTCTACCAAGCGTTAGAAATGTGCAGCTCTTCCAGCTGCTGTGAGTGTATCGTTGTCAAATATTCCTTTACTGTTCATTTTTGAGGAGTGTTTTCTTGGATGTTTCCTTAGGAGTCTCTCGTATTTAAATATCCACCTTTGGCGTATTTTCCTGGTGGTCACAAAAGCGTTGAAGCTGCCTGATTTCTCTAATTTGCTTTGTCCACGTTTGTCAAAATGTGGTTTAACTTCCTGACAGGCATCAGCAGGAAGTCTGACATCTCTCTTATTCTTGTGCCATTTTCTTTCCTTTTCCTAGGATGGTTCCCTTGCTGGCTCCTTCCTTACCGGCACAGAGTTGTGAGCGTTAGTTTAATTCTTTCCCAGCTAGGTCAGTAATTTTGTATGCTTTTAAGACCGGTGGCATAGCACGGGAGACAAAAATATAGGCAATATAGTTAGTTGTGGGCACTAATTATAGTGGATGCTCTACAGTGAAAAGTATGTTTTGGAGTAAGAACTCCTTAAACCTGTACGCAGGGAGTGGTGAGGGCACACCGAAGGGAGGGTGGTGTTTGGAAATATCCAGAATTCCCTAGCAGGGAGCCCAGTGAACGGTTCCATGGTCTCAGTTTCCGGAGCACCGCTGTCTCTCCGTGTTGGATGTTGTTGAGGTGCCTCTTGGGGGAAACCTGTGCATCTCCCCTGCCTGGAGAACAGCATCCGAAGAGCTGAGCGGTGGCTGGTGTGCTGAAGATCGGGCAGGTTCCTTGTCTTTGAGAGGACGGTGGGTCAGTGCCTTTCCCTCTCCAGGCTTTTTGGCCATCTGCAGCACGTCTGCTGTCAGCTCGGCTTCCTGTTTACACTGCAGTTCGTTTGAGAGCCCACTCTGGAACAGCCATGCTGTCCCAGGACACAGCTGGGTGGCTCAGCTCTCCGAGATCATCGTGGGGAGGACAGGCAGGAGTCTCCTTCCTGGCCCATGTCACTGCGGTTGCCCTGATCAGACATGCTTTTTTTTTGGTAGAGCACCAGCCTTGTGTAGCTGTCGGCAGCGTTTGCTGACCGATACATCCCTGAGGGGTATGAGCTCAGGGATATTCTTTGGGGCTTTGAATCTAGCAGCTTTAAGACAAAGGTGAACCCTTAACTGACGGAACCAGGAAAAACTTCTCTGTGGGCAGGTTACTGAAATTCCCAGTGCTCCAACTTTGGAAGCACTTGGTTCTGTTCGCAACCAGGACTCGCTTGCTCTATGAGGTAAGATGCTTTTCCTAATTGTGGCTGAGCTGATGCTGTTCCATGGCCTGCTGTTTTCAGAAATGCTAGCAGGAAAACAGAATAAATCGATTACTCCTAGTGCTCAAGTGATTCCCACCCCGTCTCCCTGGAAAAGGGCTTTTGTAGTAATCACAGCACTGATACACAAGATTTTTTCATAGCCCGCTGAGGTCCTTGGTCACATCTGTGGGGTTTTTGCTGTCTTTAGCTTGCATGAGGTCATGCTTGAAGAGCCCTAATTGTGTGAGTAGTCTTGGGAGAGAGACGTGAGTGCAAATCTTTTTGCCTCTGCCTCACCTTGCGCTCAAGAAAGCTTCCATAGGCAAAGAAGGTGTTTGTGGAAGACGAGGGATTGGCCAAGCTGAATAAAAGCCAAACTTCTTAACTGGACAAACAGCATCATAATTTCTTGTAATTGCTCAAGTAAGAAAACCGTTTCTCTTCTGGTGTTCAGTATTCAGCATCCCTGGTCGACATCCACTGTTCTGGGGTTGCCTTTCCCCTCGTGGAGCACCCAGCTTGATCTGGCAAGAAGGTGGGGTGAACGGCGTTCGCAGTTTTGCTCAGCGTCCAACTCCAGAGTACAAGCTGCTGTACCTCATTCCTTAGGCATCTTTGACTGTTTCTGCTGAAACTGGTGCGATTTCGATGGCCAAACTGGAAAAATTCAAAGAGAACTTGACAACATTTTGCCTGGTAGTGTCAGGAAAACAAATATAAATGTTTTACTCTGTTTTAAAAATAAAAAGGACAGCTGTAACCAGAGACACGAACTGCATCTAGGAAAGGGAAAAGACCAGTTGTTAGGGGGCAGAGAAACTTTACCAGTATTATTTACTCTTCAGATTATTACCAAGAGTTTAGGATCGCTTTGAAAGGATAGGACGTGCAAGTAGAAGGGCTGAGGGTTTGAGAGCAGAGGGGTGCAGCTGCACGTGCTGGCAGCCCTGGCAGCTCTCCGTGAAGGCACTGCAGCGTTCTCCGTCCCGCAGGCATGCGGCAGAGAGGAGCGGCGTTTCCCGTGAAGGCCGGTAGGGAGTTACTAGACTTTGCCCGTTAAGAAATGGTGGGTCTTCAGCTACAGTTGGAAAGCAGAATGCTGCGTTCTGCCGAGATGTAGTTGCTGAGAAAGTCCTTGGTCTTTGTTTCTTCTCTTCCTTCCGTTTTGCACTGGTTTTGCCAGGTGTAAAATACAATTGTCAGCAGTTTACAGGGAGGGGGAGTGTCAGCTTTCCTGTTGAAGAAAATATCAAGGGTCTGATTGTGAAAGGAAAGGGGAAATTGAAGAATGCCACATGGCTTCCACCTTCCTGTATTTCATCCTAGCAGAATTGCCTGTGCTGAATGACTCACTTTGTGTCTGTTGATATTTGCTAAATGGAGAAACAGTTTGAACAAATGATTCTGCCCTTACTCACCAGGAGCCCACTGAGAGGATAACGTTACGCTGGGAGGAACGAGAGAGACGCGTCCCTTAGGCTGAAGTTAATAGTTAATCAAGAGTTATTTAGAAATGTGTTAACACAGACTCCAAATAGCCATGGAATAAAAATCCTGAAATTTATGCGCTTGGTCTTCGCGCAGTCTCACTTTGGCTTTATTTGGCCTCCGGTCACCTGACTGGTAACATTAATTCATATCGTGTTTTATTTGCCTCTGAATATATTACTGTGGATTGCCCTAGGCCTGCCAGTTGTGGTGTTTTATGTAGAGTATTTTAAACATCTCAAATAATTAAAAAAAAAAATCTTAAATCAGCACCATGGATCAATATTAACTCTAGACCCTTCTGACTGGTGTCATCGCTGGACAAAAGTTTGTTGATGTTTATGTTCTATTCAGGATTATAAATTGTCTTCCAGCACCATCCTGGTGGCTGATGCCAAGGACGTAATCTTGACTGCTTCCTAACTTAGTTTTGAACATCTGAGCCGTAAGCCAGAGGAATGTGCTGTGTCTAACCTGGAGCTGTTAGTGGCCTCCAGTGTCATAAATCCAGCGAGTGGAGAAGCCAGTGCAGGTGACCGGGCAGCTGGAGCTGTTTTCCCCTCACACGAGGGGGAAAGGGACCTCTGAATAGCTCAAGGAAATGCTCGGTGGTGTTGGAACGGCCGCGGATCTGCCTCCCTAGTGCTTCCTTCAGCACATGTTACACTTGACCCTGCCAGTACTACACGCCACTAGGAGCCAAGTCATTGTCCCCAGTGGCAGATTAAACCTCTTGGCCATTGTTGAGAGTCCAAGATTTTCCTCTCTCACCCTGTTTAAACGACTGCTTGGATGTCCGGCCAAAGCAAACATACGCTAATAAAAAATGTAGAGATAACATACAGACTAGCTGTTGTGGACTGAACAGGCGTGCTGTTGCACAAAGACGGGTGAGTTTTGCTCGCATGTTTTCTGCTTTAGTTTCGAAGTTCAGTTACCTGAAAAAGAGGTCAGGTGAAGTATAACTTCCTTTCCACTGCAACGGGGGAACTGTATTGGTGTGTATCCTTGGGATCCGTTAGGCCCCTGAGGATCTGGTGCCTGCCTTGCGAGGCGTAGTGCGCAAACCTCCTCGTGGCTCACGCTTCCTCGCTGGAGAGCTGGAAGCGCCGTGGCAGCCCGCGCGGTCTCGGAATGCTTTCCTGTATTTCCCCACTGTCCGTTTCCTTGTTGGCAAGAGCTGGATTTTCAATTGACTCTTTTTCAGTTACTCAGCGCGCAGCCGGTGAAGGCCGTTGCTGTAAGGTGACATTGAGTCTTCGGGGGGTGGTGAGGAGGTGGGGTATGGGAATGCCTGATGCCTGTGGTAAAGGGAGGAATGAGATTGGGAGAGGACACGCATCTTTCTGTGCGTGAAGCTGCTGTGGAGCGATGGACCGTCCCTGTGTTCCCGTGGTGCAGTGCTGCTGGATGCTGGATAGATAGAAGGTGCTGGAGCGCATAGCTGGAGAGGCACCGTGGCAGTTTGGACATACAACTGTTTGAAGTGCCTGTATGTTGCTGGCGTACACAGTCACTGCGTGTCCGAAGGGCTGACCTGCCAAAGTCCTCCTGCAGCAGCGTGCTTTGCTTCCCTCTTCCCGAGGCCTGGGGTGGCGTGCCTTCGGCTCCGGTGGGGTGGGGAGGTCCTGCACTCTGTCCTCCAGCCCCTTCTGGAGTGGGATGGCAAGTGGTGATCAGAAGGTTGTAGAGAAACAGAGGCTGAGTGTGTGATACGGCATTAAAGGATTAAAGGCCGCTGGGCAGTAATTACCATAAACGACGCAGACAAGTCCAGATCTAGGAACAGTTTTTCCTCTTTCATCCCAAGCCAGTCATGGCTCATGCTGACAGCGCACCTGGAAATGAGGTAACCGAATACTCTGCCCACACTGTTCACATTAACCGGGGCTCGGGCACGGACGTGGCACGTGTTTTCTCTGCTCCTGGGCAGTCTTTGTTCTCCTGCAGCCAGGAAGTCTTACCGATGAAACGAGAGGAGACAGGGTGCTTCTCTTCCTTTCCCGGGAAAGACGCCCCTGAGCCGCCTGTGGTGTGACTTTCCTGAGGAATACCCTTTCCAGATGCGGAGATCTTGCCGCTATTGAAGTACGAGGTGGAAATACTTCCAGTGCTGCCTGAACATGTCCAGTGCAAGGAAGATGGCAACATGAATCAGAAAAGGAGTTGGAAGAGGAGGAAAGTCATTAGACAGCACCTTGGCATCCCCTGCCAGCGCAGGGTTTTTCTCTGCCAGCACAGAAGCACAGTTAGGGTCACGTTTGTTGTCTTCTGCGCGCTCTGTGCACTCCTGCAGCTATGAGTAGCCAGACTGGAAACAGAAGACTGCAAACAAAAGCCTTGCCTTTATCACTCTGCATCAGCGTACCTATTTCCTGCTGCGTTAACTAATCTCTGAAACAAGGTCTCCTCCTTATCCCCCTGGAAAACAAGATACATCAGAATAAGTGCTCTAACCGTGTCCGTTTTGGGGGAATGAATCTCCAGAAGATGCTTTTGTGGAAGCACAGTCATCACATTTTTGTGGCGGCTGCTCGCTGGTGGAGCGCTGGCCGATGTAGCTCGGATGAGTTTGCCCCCAGGTAAGGGGCGCGCTGTGCCTGCTGCACCAGGGCTGCGCAGGGAGGGAAGCGACGCCGACAGCCTGTGTGCTGGGCTGGGTGTTGGACCGAAGGGATGTCAGCGATGGTGGGAAACCTAAAAACGTCCCACTGGGCAGGGCTTTGCCGAGCACTCCGTTTCCCTTCCCAGAGGAAGCAGCCTGAATTTACCCCTTGCTCTGTAGAGACCTGTAGGCTAAACCAAATCATTCTTACGCAGTAGAAAACATTGGAACCAACCTTAACTGATGAAGCAATTTGCCAGCTTTTAGCCTCGAGGTCCCTAGTCCCTCAGGGCTTTCCAACGCAGTGGCTTGGGATGGTTTCCCAGAAAGATTCTCTTGGATATGTGCTGTTGGCAGTACTCTGGCTCGTTGCTGGCCATTTTATTTTTTCCAAGAGCCAGCTCTTGTTAGCTTCGTTCTCACAGTATTGTTTTCTTTCTAGAAGAAGCTTTTGCTGGCTCTCCTAAACTATCACATGGGAATTGCTTACTAGCTTAGATTTTTTTTTTGTTTTGTTTTGACCCAAAGCTGCGCTTTGCTCCCCTCTGTAACACTGCCAACATCATTTCCAGTCTCTTTTAAGCATATGTTTTGCAATAATATCTAAACCCTTGGCTCCAAATAACTGCGTACAGAGAGATTAGTATCTTTTAACAAAGGAGTTGAGAAGCAAATAGTGAGAACAAAAGCAATATCCTGAGAGCCTGTAAGACTATCCTGACCTTTCCCAAAGGTCTCAGCCTGGACTTCAGCGTTCAGACGGCAGAAATCAGGGTGGACTTCATTTGCGTAGTCCCCTGCCCAGGACTGCGTTTGCTGGAAACGTGCTCTGCACGTTGCTGCCATCTGGGCTTGACTGTACTATTCTTATAATCTCCAGGGAGACTTCTCTAGCAGAGCTCATCCCTGATGGAAGTCCTCTTTGGCTGACCTTGCGCTGAGGCTAGTATTAGCAGTGTGGATTTTTGAGATTTGACAGCAGCATTCTTCACAGGAAGAAAACCGGCTTGGGAAATGTTTCGTCCTGGCTGGGAAAGAAGGTGTGCCCCTTGCCAGCTACCTTCTCCAAGTATCCAGCTGGGTACACGCTAGTAAACTAGAGAGTGAGGAGGCCAACGTTAATGTTTTCAAAACTTCAGGAGAAAGTGCTACAGGAACGCAAAGGCCTTCAGAAAAACCAACTGAAAAATTGCCTCTGCTTCAGGTGGGAGATGTAGAGGTGGGAAGGAAGTTGTGCGAGGCCGTTGAGGAAATTAGCAGAAGTGGTGGGAGTATCTTCTGAATTTAAAAAGCTCCTCCTTGGTTTGCACCAGTGCATGTCTGGGAGGCTGCGTCTGATCTGTAGAAATAAAGATTGGTGGTTAGAGAATCAGCATCTTTAGAAGTGAAATTTCTCTCCTAATTAGCGCCTTGCTCCATTCTGGTTGCAGGTGAGTTGAGTTCCAATTGCTCCATGAGTTTTTATGAGTTTGTTGCTTGTTAATGCATATGACCACATATGAGCGCTCGGATTTCAGCATCTCCCTAGGACTAAATAGCACCAGGGTTAAATGTATTTGCTTTTGTTGAGTCTTTAGCTACAAAGTTTTGGGGCACAATAGCAGAAGAGCATGGCGCTGATGCTCTGGTGAATGGTAAATGGGACTCCCTACACTTACATTTCTATCCTCATCGATTCTGCCTTTGTACTGCAGTGGATCTGGAGGTTGCAGCCTCCAATTAAATTTGCGCAAAATGGCTTTGGGGCAGTTTCTGCTTGGGAATCTTTGTTGCTGTCCTTGTAAATATAAAACCTGATGCACCAGACTAAAATAATGCAATCGGAATGGATTTTCTGGAAATGTTTTCTAGTCCCTCTGAATTGTGATTCTTAAAATTTATATTCAAATGTCTTCTGCGCGCAGGCAGAATGAGAGCTCCAAGCGGTGTGAATAACTGCTCTTGGCAGCACTATTTACCAAAGTAGTCACGAAGTTGGATCCTGTACGTTCTGACCTGCCCGAGTCACAGGTCATCCATCTGCACCAGCTGCTGCAGTGTCCTGGAGAACTTCCTGCATTGCTTTTTAAAGATTTTTATATGCAGGGACAAAAAATAGATCAGAAGACTCGCGCACACCACGAAGATCCTTTCCTGATATTCTGTGCTTTTCCTCCAAGCTCTTTCCAGCTGGCCTCATCTCTCCATGCTGTTCCAGGGTTTTTACCTTTATTTGCATCAGTGAGCCTGGGGTTATGGTGTTCTCTTTCGCTCATCCGTTTGGTAGGGTGGGCGGTTGAGATGTGCTGAACCTGGAGCTGAGAGTCTCAGAATGGCAAGGGAGCTGACTCGCAAGTGGCTGCTTACAGAGGGAGGCGAGGGTCGCCTTTGGGTGTCCTGAAAGGTGGCAGAACCTTCATCTGAGTCTAAACGAGCAGTCTGCTTTTCAGAGGAACCGAGCTGACTTTGCCTGAAATCAGAAGAGTGCACGGGCGCTCAGCATCCCCGGAGTCAAGAGGCCAAGACACGGGCTGCCAACTGCAAGAACAGGGCAAGAGCAAACCCCAAACCCCTCCCAACCTTGGGTTCTGAGGCTGTAACTGCTCTGGCTCGGTTAGGCAGCATTTAAGTGTGGAAGGGGATATCCCAGCTCGAGCAGCCAGTCCGATGGGCTGCGTCTGTGTTCCCCCTGGCACTGTGCAGCTTGCGGCGTGTGCTCGCAGACCCGTGTTCACAGCTCAATCGTGCCGCTCTTGTGCTCGCGACACTTTAGTGATGGATTGCTGGATGCCGAACCTGTGGCACCCGTTTGTCTCCTCCCTCCTGCCTGTCCCAGTCCATCCTCAGCGAAAAGCCTCGCTCTTTCCCCAGGCACTCTCCAGCTCTGCACCAGTTGGAGCTCGCTGGAGGCTACTTTTGATACAAGCTCCCAGGAGAAATTTCGTGTGACTCTCCCCAAGAGGCTCCTCTCCACGTCTGTCCCGCTGCAGCTTTGTCCCTTTGTTTCCCAGGCGCGAGGGACTCTCGTTCAGCCACGGCTCTTGAGAAATCTTAGTGGAGAGTTAGACCTGGCAGATGGAGGCTGTTACCTCATTCCACAAAAATGCTTTGTTATTGAGAAAATGGAAACTGTCTGAGGTTTGGGAGCTGAATGGAGTCATTGGTGTCTGTTTTAACCGCACTTTGGTGGTGACTGCTGAAAGTTCCCCTCTCTGAGCATTCCCTTTTCCTACACCCATAATCTTCGAGTCATAGGAGAGCTGCAATGATTTAACTCATTAGCTGAGCAAACGCTGAATACTGTTGCATACTCGGCAGAAACTTTGCTAAAACCTCAGCATCTTCCAGCAGAAGAAAAATGGCTAGCCAATAAATAACCCTTTGCAAACTGTTGGGCAGGAAAGTTGATCCCTACGGATTCTAAGCCAAATTGGGCTCTTTTTTACAATCTCAGCTTGCCTCTTGTTTACTACATTTTTAAAAAGCTGTATGAAGATTATGCAGAACTTCTTGGAGGGAAAAGGCATGCGTGGAAGCTGATGTTTTGTAATTCTTTAACCCAGGTATCTGGATCCCAGCTCTGAAGAGAAATTTCTTCTTACTGATTTTTTTAACAGTGGATTTCAGCACTGGGGATTTGGGAGCGTAGGAGAAAGAATTAAAAATAGGGGTTGAACTGTTTGCAAGCTGGTTTTCATATTGCTGTGAGTAATGACTTGAGTTAGTACAGAAGAGCATTAACCTAAATACAAGACTTGTTTTAGGTAACAGATACTTGTATGCGTTTGTGAAACCGTGGCATCTGATCCCTCCTGCTGAGAGCATTGCATAAGCATTATTCACCAAGCACCCTAATAGAGCTGAAAGCAGCACTGTTAGCTTTTTGGAAATAAAATGAACACTTTATTTATGTTTTTTTTTAAACTAATGAATCTTAGTGGGCCAAATGAATGTCTTCCAGCTGCTGCAGATGGTTTTTACATGACTAAATATTTTGGTGCATAGAAAAACCTAGAATACTGGAACCGCAGGATACTAAATATTTAATTATTACCCTGGAATGTAAATATGACCTTGATATTTTGACTTTGTTTACCCAAATTTCAAGTGTTCGCTTAGAAATTCATCAGTTAAGACAGTTCCGGTCTTGTTATCTGGAAAGAAGAGTGACTACTCAGCACCTTCTCCGAATTTCTTTAAATATCAGAGTGGGTTTCGGTAACGGGAATTTGCGTAAGTGGAGGAATAATCCCAGCTGTTTCGGGAAGAACCCAGGATCAGTATTTTAGCTGTAATGAACTGTTTCTGTTCTAGATCCCCGCTCACTGTGGGCTTACAGTGTAACCATAAAAATCCTTTCCAGGCTGAGCTCTGCCTCCTGAGGTCTTTGGGAGGGTTTGAATATAAAATGCAAATCGTAAAAACAATTAGCAGTTGATTTTTCAGGCCGTATCGTACCAGTTTAGAGCCCGTTGTGGACAGGTGGCGTTCCTGTAACTGGAAGGCAGCCTTAGCTCTTGACTGATCCAAGCCCACAGGATTTCCCTCATGTGAGCGTGTCGGAGGTTGGGTGATTTCTGTTGCACTTCAGGGCTGTGTGGCTGCACATCGTGCCATTTTCTGCTAAAACAGCACGTATACGAACTCCATGCTGCTGGGGAAAAAAATGTCTGGTTTTTAAGGCTCTTCTGATGAAACAAATGAAATTTAATGCTATAAAGTGGTTATCTGAAAGGCCTAGCTTCAGCATGGTTGAAGACAAAAGTCCTCTCCGAGATCCACGTGTGATGGTGGTATTCCTTAGGTTGTGAAGGTGGTGAAGAAAGAACAGCAACAAAAAAAGTGGGTCCTGAATCATCTCTGATTGCGAGGACTGCTTTTGTCGGTGTCATGATCCCACCTACTAGCCTAAACTGCTGCCTTTTGCCAGTTTTGACCCCACCTTGGAATTCCACTACCCTCATTAAGGAAAACAGGGCTTTTTCTATTCTGAAGAACTAACACGGTTTGAGCTGATGTGTAACTCCTGGTGCTGCACTACTCCAGTGCCTTCTTCCAGCTCAGCATGCTCACTTTTAAAGCCCAAAATTTAAATAGTAGAAGCCACTAGCAAGGGCATGGTGTTAACTTGGTCGAAAGGTCTGGAGTCGGGATTAACTGTACTTGTAACTGCACAGTACTGTGTCTGCCCGTCATAGAATGGGTTGGGGTGAAAGGGACCTTCAAGATCGTGTCCTCCTTTCTCTTCCTTCCTTTTCCCCCTGCTTCTCACGAAAAGTTCAGTATATGGAATCTACTTGGACGTAGGTCTGTAACGTGCGTTAGTGGGTGTCACAGTTTCCAGGCTGACGGGGATCTGTGCTGCATCTCAGAAGAAAGATGGACAGGGACTTGGGTCTTGGTTCCATTTTTAGTTCTACCAGGCTTGCCTTGTGCCAAAACCCTCTGAGGTGCAAATCCCAGGAGGGAGATAAAATAACTCCCTGCCCTGCAGGTGTTATAGGGGTAAATAATGTTTCTGCTGGTGACAGCTGTTAGGGAATTGAGGAAACAACAATCCTAGGAGAGGTATGGGATGTCAGATCTGTGGAAACTGAGCACTCTTGCATTTATGGTCTTGCTCTGGATCATCGTTGTGCCATTTGCAGTAGGGGGTTAAGGAGCTAAACTACTTTCCAAGTCAAGAAACTACTCGTTAGTTTGTGTCCTTGAACATGGGTTGGTTATTCTCATCTGCTTCTTTTCTCAGCACATGGAAATTTTTAGATAGAATAGTCAGCGTTTAAGGCATTTCAGTGGCTACCTTTAACTCAGTGAACACTTCACGTCAGGAAAATCGCTGTGGTGCCTAACTTCTGGAATATGAGGAGTTATAGCGATACTAGAGTCATTAATAGCAGAAAGTACGCAGTGTATTGCATGTAACTCAGCCAAGAGAAGTTTTATTTCTAGTATTTCTCAACCCTATGCAAACATCGCGTAACTCGGAGGAAGGCTAAATCTGGCCCGCTGTGCTTGTGTAGAAGCCTCGGACGTGTTGCTGTTGGAGAGCCTGAGGAGCTGTGTGTGGAAAATCCCAGACGCACGTCAGGTTGGTGAAGGTGGCAGACCGTGTGCACAGAGTGCATCACGCTTCGTGCTCCGTGAAGCAGTGACTCAACTAAGGAACGATGAAATAAGCGCTTGTGGATCCTCAATAGCTTTGAGTTTTAATTTTGGGAGAAGACACAGAGCAGAACTTCGAGTGGAGGAGGGCAAGCCAGAGATTTTGAATAACCGGGTCCCAAGTAAATCATGCCGTTTGAATAGCTCTGACCCTTTCCAGTGGAAACCCCTGAGTCCTGCTGCTCACCTCACTAGCCACCTGGCTTGCTAAATCAGGCTAAGAATGATGTTCATTAGCTTTTCACTTTGTCAGGAGTTTTACTTGTTCTATTTCCACCCCCCCCTTGCCCCCCGTTGTGACACAGAGACAGAAGGGGTTGGAAGGGAAACGTATCTACGCAAAATTGGAATTCTTATGTCTCTTCTGAAAATTTAGAGTAACTTAAATTTTAAGTATCCGATTTCCAGTCACAAGTAATGACATTTAAACCTCTGTAGGAAATGCAATCCCTGTGCTGATGTCACCCTCTGGTTTATGATGTGACTGCTTTTGTTTCTGGGCAGGCGCTGGGGCGTTTTGCTAGGGAAGCGATGATTTACTAGTGAGAGTCTCCTGCTGGTCACACCTGCTCTAACTGTCTGGGGGGTGAGTCACTGGGAGAGCTGCCCTCGCCCCGCTTCTCGCAGCGCCGCTGAGGCTTGGGTCTTACGCCGGTCCATCGCGTTCGGCAATGCAAGGTAACGGAGAACTGGTTTGAGGTTTTGTTGCCGATTTAGAACAAATAGCCTGTAAATAAAGTATTTTTGTTGTGGTCAGTTGGAGGAGCAGAGGGAGGGTTATCGGGGCGTTGGTGGTGTCTTGTTGCCGTGAAGTCCGCGATCCTTGGACTGTCTGAGCATGAAAACAGCTTTGGGAAAGTCTTTCAGTCTCATCCCAGAGCAGGCTGCTGTTGACTCCTCCAGTGAACAAGTGTGGAGCATCTTCTCCGCAGCGAGGAAACGGGGCATTGCTCCCTATCTGCTGCCTTAGGGGCTGAAACATCAACTCTTCTTGGTCTTGACCTGAAAGTCCTCATGAGAGGAGCCTCTGTTAGTTAAAATTCTCGCCTTTTGGTTCCATTTCAGTTGGTGACAAATCTGTTTCATGTAGTTTTCCTTGTAGATCTCAGATTTGAATGAGAGAAGCTGTGGCTGCCCCTGGATCCCTGGCAGTGTCCAAGGCCAGGTTGGATGGGGCTTTGGGCAGCCTGGGCTGGTGGGGGGTGTCCCTGCCCATGGCAGGGGGTGGCATTGGGTGGGCTGGGAGGTCCCTTCCCACCCAGACCAGTCTGGGGTTCTATGGTTCTGTAAACGAGCCACAGAGCTGCATCAGGGACTCTCTAATACTGTTAATTCTTTTCTGTTCTTGTGTTTTGGGACTTTTTCATTCTGTAAAGGAGCCCTTTTCCTCGTTTTATGAGTTTTTAGGCACAGTCAGCACATGGGCTTTACCGTGAAGCCTGCCAGCAGTGCTACGTGTTGCCCAGGCTGTAGCGCTGCCAGTCCGGCGAGCAGCAGCACCAGTCCTGAGATAGACACATCCAGCGGGGCAGGGGCACGGATCTTGGAAGCTCACCGTGTGGCTGTGCGATATAAAGGCACTCATAAATTTGGGGAGGGTTTGTGCCCCTTGAAATGGCTGTTTGCACTTAGTCTGTTGGATGTGGCACCAGGTTTCTCTTTCCTAGGTACCACCAAAACTCTCTGGCAGTGCGGCAGCGCAGCATGGCAGAAATCGGAAGGCACGCTGCGTCTTGCAGATTTCTTGTTCGTCCTTGCAAGGAGTTGTTTCTTAGAGATTTTACGTAAAACATATGACAATTGCAACTGATGGCTTTATTGAAAATGGACAGTATTTAAGAGTAATTTTTAAAGGTGCCAGTGAGAAATGCTTTAACGTGGAGGCTGGGTTGAAGATAACCAGCTGTGTATAGTAAAAGTGAATGAAACCTGATGGCCAGGTCACCCAGCAGAGAAAATCTTCAGCCTCAGAAGGAAACGTTTCACTTCTCCATTGGCGAGGCAGCAGCTAAAAGAAGAGGTTACCCTCCTTGCTCAGTGCTCCCCTGGCTGTCACTGCCCGCTGCCTGCCTGTGCTCCGGAGCCTGCTGTCCTTGCAGGAGGGTTGCTGCTGGCGCACACAGCATCTCCCAGGCAACAGATCATCTCGGTTGTGTTTCGGACCGTGGGCAGGCAGTCCTCGGGATGGTAACCTGACACACAGCCTGTCTTTGCCAGGGTTCAGTCCTTCCCCAGATTTAGAAGCTGCTCACATGCTGCGGGCTGCGGAGCTGTAATTGCCTGCGCTTGCAAGGGACACCGGCAGCTGTAAAAAGTACGTTAGAGGGAGGCTGTCCCGCGCTCTGCTGGTGCTGCGTGTGGGGGGAGAGCCCCGGCAGGCACGAAACTGCCAGCGTTAGGTGCAGGTTACCTGTCGCAGTCAGTGGGTCTGCTGATATGCAGGAAACCAAGTGCAGATGCTCCTGTTTGGGAGACAAAGAATCGGCTTGGAAAAAAGGGAATATTTTGACCAAATTTGGTGAAAAAATTTGCTTTGCCCTTTAAGTAATCGGCGTGCAGTAAATAAAACACGTCTGGTTTATATGTCTTTTCCTGCTACTGTAGGTCAAAGTTCCTTTGTTTATTAAAAAAAAAAAAAAAAAGATGAAGTTGAGCAGAACCTGAATCAGCGCAAGAGCTGCCAGGCTCGCTGGAGAAGGAGGGACTGGACTCGGACCGCGCAGGTTCGCTTTCCGGCACGTGAGCACAAAACACGCGCGCTGTGACTGCGGCCGTCCCCTGCGGCCTGTCCGCACGCTCACGTGCGTGCTTGTTCGGAAGCAAGCTTGAAGCAGCCCCTTGACTGCCTTTATGTGCGAAATACAGGTAGAATCTCGTAAGCACGTTTCACTCGGGGGCTGCAAAAAGCTTTGCAAACACTAACTTAAATGATGTGTCGCCTCAGAAGAAAGAATGGCTTCACCCTCCGTTTAAAACCAACTGCCTCTAAGGGGAAGAAAAGTGAGAAGTGCAGCATAAGGCTAGAATTCATCGAATCATAGAATTGTAAGAGAACTTTAAGGAAATAGAGCGGAATTCCTTTATTTTGCAGTGATAGCCGTACTGAGATGCACAGACCCCACGAACTAGCAACTAGAGCAGTCAGGTTGTTTTTTTCTGCGTATAGGCTGAGATGTCTGTTTGAATTGCGAGGTTATTGTGTGCTGAGCAGATCCAAGATGAAGGTAAATTGGCCTCGGTGTGCAGTTAGTCATTTCCTGTCACGCTTTTCGTGTCCGAATTCTAGTGTGCTGGATATGACCTTCATTTCATGGGGCAAAGAGATTTTGAGACGTTACTGCTGGAGTCCTGGGTTTGTGCAGTCCGATAAGGGGTGAGGCGTTTGTGTGGCTCCGGGCCAAATTTGGGTTACGTGGGCATAAATCAATCCAAAATTAAACTTTAATTGCTAGATTGTAATCCTCACAATATGCGTATTCTCCCAGACTGTGATAGCTGTTACAAGGATCTCGCTGGGTTTCTACGTTTGGCAGGTTCAGGACAGCACAGGCTCTGCGCAGCGGAGCCCTGTCCCCGGAGTTTGGGGCAGGGACGTGTTTTCCCACTTGATCTCTATGGGCATCTGAGTGTTTTGGAGAACGCTGACCCCTGCTCCTCGTGCCAGGGTGTAATTGCAATGATCTGTGGTGTTACACGGCTGTGGGGCACAGAACAAGAAAACAGATGCTACAACGGGCAGGTGACATGAAGCACCGTATATACCGACGTGTAGTTTCATCTAGGCTGTCTTCGTGACTTTCTTGATGAAACCTCATCCAGATACAATCCCTTCCCACCACCTTTCCTTGTCTGTCACTTCGGGATGTCACAGGCAAAGAAGGTTCTCGGGAAGTTACACCATTTCAGGCCACGGGCATTTCGCTGTCCAGGTGAGCTTCTGCCTGGACCTGGTGTGAAACCTGCGGCCTGGAGGCCAGCCGCTGCCTGTTAATTTGTTTTATAGGGTTGATGACTATCTCTAGGGTTTGTTTTGTGTTCTTGCATTACTGTTTGTTGCCAGTAGGCTGATGGTTAATGTACCATCTGCTGAGTATGTCTGAAAGGCCTATTCAGCCCTGCATAAGCAACAAGTTCCTCATTCTTGCCCAATATCATCATAGAAGCGTAGAACGGTTTGGGTCGGAAGGGACCTCAAAGATCATCCAGTTCCAACCCCTGCCATGGGCAGGGACATCCTCCATTAGAGCAGGTTGCCCGATTTTTCTACTTGATAGAGGAAAACTAAGGGAATTTGGGGGTTTGACATTGGCAGACCCTCACGGTGCGGTTTGTCGAGCACCCCCTCGCAGATGGCGTTTTTGCCAGGGCTGTCGAGGCTGAGACACCACAAGCAGATGGCAGTTGTGTGTGTTCCCATCTTGGGGGCGTAGCATCCGTTGGACTGTGCCGTCAGCTCAGCGGCACCGGTGGTGCTGCCGCTGGGCTGGTGCTGTGCCCACTGGCTGTCACGCAGGAGGGAAGCCTGAAATTGCGCGCGCTGGCTTCCAGTACGCACCGCAGCGGTTTTGGTATCGCCATTACCGTAACGGAATGGGAGCGTATCCTTCTCTCTTAAATGGGATGGCTAACGTGCTTGAGAGGCGAAGGGCACCGGAGCTCAGAAAGCAGTTGCACGCTTGTTCTTTGCTCCTTTTCAAGATCTGATATGAGCAGCCGTTCCCCTGAACTGTGACTCCCGCTCCTCTGATCGCACTGAAGCCCCGAAACTTGGCTCCAGCATCTTTCTTCCTATTATGGTCACCCTGGCCATGTCTGCAGCTGCTGCCCTACAGCCAGTTACGAGTTTCAGGAGCAGGTTTGCGCGGCGCAGGCTGCTGCTGCCAGCAGGCTCCCGCTCGGTCAGCAATGCACGTGGCAGGGGAAGGTACCTGTGGTGTGGAGCTTGGGCCAGGCTGTCTCTCTCCTCTCCCAAGCCTCTTCAGAGACTGGCCAGAATCTCTTCTGTCATTTTTTTTTTTAAGCTGCAGGTTTCTTAACCATCTGGTAAAAGGGACTTCATTTGGCTGGGGGAAGGTTTCTGATGTGGTCCTATCTTACTCCGCTGCTCTTGGACTTCCTCCTTCAGTTAAATGGTCTGGTTGAATCATGACAGATCCAAACTACCCGAATGGTTTCAATTCCTGGCTTCCTGTTGAGTGTACAGAATTTGCTTACTTAGTGTACATTTTGCATAGGATTAGCAGCTGATCTCTTGAGCAAACATTCCGTTTCGGTGTCAGCAGGATGACACAGGCTGCTTGTTCCGAATGTCTCCCAACAGCGCTGCTGTTGCCTGTGTCCTCAGTCCAAGCTGCCCTCCGAAGGGGTAGGAACCTGAAATAGTTAATTAACCCTCACAGGTGTTTAATAATAAATTTTTAACTCTGAAATAGTTTCCTCCTTTCTTCCTGGGCGGAGTTTTTCTTTTCAAGGTTGCCTAGTTAGGGACTCCTAAGCTTCTTTCTCTGACCCTGGTAGAATTAACTTTCCCTACAGAAAACAAGCTTAGAGCAAGCGCTGGATTGTCTGTTGCCTTTCTCCTTGTCAGCCTGCACTCTGCTGTCCTCCTCCTGTCGGGCTTTTGGAGAGTGGGCAGACCCGGTGAAGACAGGCACCCATGGGAAGCCTGGCACTTCTCACCGGTGGTGTTTGGATGAATCTGCTGGTTTTCTTCCTCCAAACCATGTATCTTTGTGCTCACCCGGTGATTGCTTCAGCTCCCAGCTGGATTCAGGGGGCCTGCTGGAATAGGAAGGATGTGGGGAGAAAAGGGACAGAAGTAGCGGAAAACAAATGCAAGGCGAGGTCTTGGCCACGAGAAGTTACAGTTTGAATCTCAGATAGGCAAACACGCCTGGTTTTCCACTGTACCATGGAAAATTGGATTCCCCTGCAACTGCAGCCTCATTAAAAAGAGATTCTTTCTTTAAAGGGTAGAGAAGGGACAAAAGTCCCAGTGTGCACAAATACTGGCCCAGAGCTTTGTCCCATTACCTTGTATGGGGATGCTGCTGTGTGAGAACCTGACTTATAGCAGCAGGTTTTCTTTTCACATAGGAAAAGTTTTGGTTTATGTTTCCTTATCTTAGGAGAAAGAATGAGGATTTTAGTACCAGAGGAAAAAGGTCTGTGGGCCCGTGACTGCTGTGGGCAGGAGGTTGCTCTGCCTGTGCTTGGGGAAACGACTGCGGTGCAGCTTGGCTGGCAGAGCGCGGGATGTGCGCACACGTACGTGCAGGTGGGGGCTGTGTGGCCTTACACCTTTGTCTCCTGCCTCCTTCTCCGAGGCCGGCTCTAGGAGCCAAATCTTCCCCACGTGTTGGAGAAATGACCTGCAGCGTTCTCCCAGTGTGCTGGTGATGGGGGAGCTGGTGGTCCCGGCAAGGACCCTGCTCCTCGCCGTGCCGGAGCCCCCCTGGAGCAGCCCTTCATGCTTGAGATTTCCAAGCTGTCCGTGGGGAGGCTCAGGCTGGAAGGCAGCAGGGAGGCGAGATCTGAGGGCAGGAAGTGACTCAGTGGTGCTGCGAGCAGGCGGGCGAAGGCTTGATGCAACACGGCTCCGGAGGGTGCTCCGTGCGGGCTGGGTCTGGCCGGGTTACCCTGATGGAACACCCAGCACCTCTCTGGCAAGCTGCCTCCAGCCTCTCGCCCTAAAGCAGGATCTCCATTAACAGCGGGTGGGGGGTGTTGTTCCCACTGTGCCAGGGCTACGGCTGCGCTCGTGGGTTCGGGAACGGAGCAAGAGGGTGCAGACAGGGGCAGCGGCGTGAGGAGGTGCGGAGGCCTGCGCGGTGCCCCAGGGAGCTGGCCGTGCCAGCCCCTGCCTGGGGCGCGTGCTGACCCTGAGTGGATCTGCACAAGTGGTGTCAGGAAACATGGGCTGAAAACGTTCCCAGCCTGACGGTGGAGCTGGAGCTGGTCCTCAGAGCAAGGAGCTGGTTTCCCTTTTAGGGTCGGCAGCCGGCAGAAACAATTTCGCGCGGATTCCAGGACCGGTAATGGTTCTGGAAAGCCAACAGGAGCAAAAAGCGTTCTTCTCCTCTTCTGACCTTGGAGCATGTTGAGGACCATCTTCCAAAGCCTTGTCCCTGGGCAGTTTCATCCTTACATGGGGAACGCTCGCCTGTCCCAGCGAGGCTGTGCTTTCTCTTCTGCATATCTGTTTGGGTGTGAACTGCGGCTGCACAAGCTGTGCTCAGAGCAGCCCGGGGAAGATGAGAATAGGCAGGAACCTGACAGGCAGTCAAAGGCAGGTCTATTCCTGTGTCCTGGAAAGATTAAGTGTTTCCCTAGGAATAGCCTTATGGGTTGCTCTAGGATCACTTCGTGGAGCCAGCTGGTTGTGACCTGACAACGAACAACAAACTGGTGTGGAGTTACACGGGGTTATAGGTTCACCATCTCCATGAGACCTCTTGCTGAAGGAGTTCGTCACGGCAGGCATCGTCTCCAAAGGCTGATCAGACTCTGAAGTGATTACATGTGGCAGAAAGCCTGGCCCTGGACAGTCCGTACTGCCTCCTTTGCATAATAGGTCCCCAGTTTAGAGACACTAAAATTAATGTATAAATCTCCTGGGGCTGGTGCTAAGCCAGCTGCTGTGTCGCTGCGGACAATGACACCGGGGTGGTATTAGGTGCATGTTACTCTCTAATTAGAAAGTGGACTCTGCTGCGCGTCCTTGACAAATCGCTGACCTTTCTCATACATGAAGCTATTCTGAGCTCTGTTCCAGACTGATCGGATTTGCATCCCGGAGCACTTTAAATGTTGTTTGTGAGAGGAGCTCTTGTTCCCGAAGCTGTTTGTTCATGGGCACAGGAGAGGAGCTGAACTTCCTTCCCTCCGTGAGCGCAGCTATATCTGTCAGAGGGAAAGGGTAGGCAGCTGGCAGGCGTTTCTGTTGTTTATTTTTGCCCTCGGGCAGCCAGCGAGACAGCTGAGAGAACACCCCACATCCAGCTCCGCTGTCCCCACGTATGAGGGACCTGCTCCAGTAGATCTTGTCCTGCAGGGACCACAGGCATGTGGCAATGGGCAAGCAGCTGGAATCCCATCATTTTAGGGCAACACCTTGGTTAGTATGTGAAGGCATTACTTCCAGCAGCCTAGCACACAGCTAATGTTTACAGGGTGATGTAGCTGCAGAGTGTGAGCACGTACTAATTAGTGCGCGCAGTGACTGCCTATATTGTGCCTTCTAAATCTGAGCCTCGATTAAAGGTTTTTTAAAAGGCATTTTAAAACTCCACCGCTTTTCTTTGTGAGTGGAGACAATTTCCAGGTTCCTCATTACAATCACAGGAGGAATTGTGGGCTTTTGTGCTATTTCTTTTACTCTGTTTCGTTTGTCCCACCTTCCGCTTCCCCGTGAACTTGGTCTCTGGCAGTGCCATGTCCTCAGGGGCGAAGATGCAGAGTTTGCTTTGGCGTTGCACAGGGCTTTGACACCCCTGCCCAGCACAAAGAGAGCAAACAGCTTATCTAATGCAAATAACCCTGAGCAAACTTCCTGGGCCTGTTCTTTTTTTCTGGGGAAAAGGCAGCGTGGAATCTCGCCCTGTTCGCTCCCATGGCAGCCTCAGCCACATGACGATCTTGGGACTTGCTCTGCTGGCAGCCTGCGCATCTGCCAGCCTGGAGAGCAGGAGCTTGGCTCACGCCGCGTGCAACAGGCAGAGATGGACTTTGGGGAGAAACTACTCAAAGTGGAGGCATGCCTGGCACCCTGCTTTAGGGTGTTCCTCAGTAGATCATTTTCAGAGGGTTTATGTGGTTTTCACTTCCTCTTCTGCCGTTGCTCTGTGCTGTGCACCCTGCAGCGAAGCAGCGTTGTGGGGCACCCACTGGTGCTGCCTCCAGTATCGCCAGCTTGCAGGGGGTCCTGGTGGGCTCCAGAGTGCCAGCTGCCCTCGGTGGGACTGAAGGCATTTGGGACCAAAATGTTCCTGTCCTGCCACTTCTTTTAACGCCTGTTTCGATCGTGGTGATAGCTCAGCTGCCCCAGGGGAGCAGCTTGTTCTGACTGTGCCGCAGCTCTGAGCACTTGCTGCGGACCTGGTGCTCGCACCCCGTGGCTCTCCCGCAGTTTGCATGGGGTCTCAAGGGCGCCTGTGGGGCTGGGGGATGGCACGCGCTTGGGCAGCAGCACCTGCCTCCTCGTGGGGGTTCAGGGGTGCCAGAGCCCATGGGGTCCTTGATGGGTTTGTCCTGCCCACCTCCCACCCCTGCAGCGGGGGAAATGCTGTCCCTTGTTCTGAGTCTGGGGCCCAGGGTTCGCTGAGGGACAGTGCCAGGGTCAGGCGCAGCAGGGCTTGGGAGGCTGAGGCTGTGTCACCAGGAAAACCCAAGGCTTCTCCCGTCAGCTTGTGTTGTCTGACGTCCTCGGACCCCACGTTGCAGGACCACAGAGATAAAGCACAGCCCATCGGGCAAACGTGGCAGCTCCCTGCTCCGGCAGTAGGGCAGCTCCCCGGGCAGGAGTGCTCATTAGAGGCCCTTTTATTACAGGCACACCTTGGAAAGTTCCCTCCGACAGGGCTGGGAGGAGGAGGAGGGTTATTAATTTGATTTTCATTCTTTGCCAGAAAGGTCCCAGGTGGCTTCAGGGAGTGAAGGCAAGTGGGGTGGCAGAGGAGGCGGCACTGGAGCAGCCAGGAGCCGTGCAGGGTGCCGGGGGCACGGAGCTGCTGCCTGACCCCAGCCCTCACGGGGCGCCCCGGAGGGAGGGGGTGCGGGGGGGCCGAACCAGGCTGGGCGCAGAGCTGGGGCAGTGTGTCCAGTTTGGTCCCTGGTACCCTTCTGGCTGCCCTGTGCAAACCACCCCCAGCGCCTGCCTCACCTCCAGTAACAGACTGGAAATTGCCCAGCCTGGCCTGGGCCGCCTTGTTCCACCGACGGCAAGTCCGGGGCTGCCGGTCGGGGCTCTGGAGGACGGACTCGGTGGAGTGGTGGCCCCAAGCCCACGCTGCTCGCAGGGGCACGCTGCGGAGCTGCCGCCGCGGCCGCAGCCACGTGCACCGGCCTGCCGCGCTGGAGGGCACGGAGCGGTCAGGGGGGCAGGCGATGGCCGGGGCAGCAGCTGGGGAGCGAGAGCGTCTGAAAAGGGACTTTGTTCCCCCTCTGTTGGTCACGTAGCCATATGGGAATACTAGATTTATTCACCGGCAGTCCTATCGGCACATACCAGGCTTGACAACAGCTGGGAGCTGTGTGGCTTGGCCAGGAATAGCCCTGGGGAGCTCACTGCCCTGAGTCAGAGCTGTCTGCACCGGCCCCTGCCCGGAGGCTGCCTCCCGGCTGAGGGAGACGGGAGAAGGGAGGCGCAGAGGCTGGCGGTGAGCTCCCTGCCCCACTAAATGATAAACTGTAGATCGAGCCATAATAGCTCTTTCTGAAGTGGGTGGGTTCATGAAGAAAACTGCAGCGTGCGGCGCGCTGCCGCTGACTGCTCACATGTAATTCCACGGGCTTGTCTACACTTGATAGCAACCTGTATTAGAGGAGGGTGTGATTCTGCAAGTGGAAAACTCCATATTTAGGAATAATGAGGTTAGACCAAACAGAATGAAGATACTTTTGTTCTGGAATTAGTGCTCCAAAGAAAGCAAAATACTCCCACAAACCTCTTGTCTGAAGAGGGAGGTGGGGGAATGAGAGATGTCTGTGCAAACCCCCAGCACCTCTCTCGCTCGTAAAACGCTCACCCACCCCAACACTTTCTCCCTGAAGAGCGTTTGTAGCTGGAGCAACATGTGCAGAACAGTTTGCTGGGATGCGGCGTCAGAGCTGGGCACAGCGTGGGGTGCCTGTTTTCTGCTCCCCTGCAGAGTGTCTGCTTTAAAGTTCTGGAGAAGTTCCAGAATTTGCAAGGCTGACAGCCCCATCCGTGAGCATCAGCTCACGGGCCGTCAAGAGGACCCTTGCCGTTGGTGCTGGGGACTGAGCGTGGGTCCCCAAGTGCAGCTTGGCAGACAGATGTCCCTCAAGGTGGCTGACTCTCTGGTGTGACGGTGGATGCACACTCACACAGCGTGTGCACGGTCCTGTTTTGGGTGCCAAATCAAAACTTTTCATGCAAAAAAAAATACCTCTTTTGGTCATCGTTTGCACTTTGCTTTCCAGCAGGGAGGCAGACAGTGAGAAACTCAACTGCAGGCTTACTGCAGGCTTACGTGTCTGGGTTTGTCTGAGCGGTGCTTGAGTTGAACCTGAGTAGAATCCTGATTCATTCCAGGCCCCGAATGTGTGCCGGCTTTTTTGGAAGCGTGTACGGCCACAGAGCAGCTGCAGCAGCTCAGGTCGGTGTCCTGTCCTGAGGGTGGCTGCTTGTTGGCTCAGCGCAGGGGTTCGTGGTCCTCGCCCTCTGGAGCTGGCAGGGCTGCGCACGGACATCTCGGGCAGCGTAAGCTGATACTGACCCAGCATCTCCGCTGATCTCTCAGCAGGTGAAGGAGGCCCTCAGACTGGCACCATGACAGAGTGCTTCGACTGCGACAACTGCAAGGAGTCCTTGTATGGGCGCAAGTACATCCAGATGGACAACGGCCCTTACTGCATCCCCTGCTATGACGCCCACTTTGCCAACACCTGCGACGAGTGCAAAGAGCTCATCGGCCACGACTGCCGCGTGAGTATGGGGCCGTGCGGCGGGGCAGGGCGGTTCCCTGGGGCCATCGGTCCCCTCCTCATCTCGGCTGTCCTCCCCAGGAGCTGTACTACGAGGATCGCCATTACCACGAGCACTGCTTTCGTTGCTTCCGCTGCGACCGTTCTCTGGCCGACGAGCCGTTCACCTGCCAAGGCGAGGAGCTGCTGTGCAACGACTGCTACTGCAGCGAGTTCTCCTCCAAATGCATTGCCTGCGAGAAGACGGTCATGCCAGGTAGGAGCGGGCAGACTCGAGCGCTGCAGTTTGTTGCTGGTCCCAGCGGCTCTGGCTGGGGCTGCAGGGACCAGCACTAGGGCAGCAAGGAGGAGAGCTGGGCTGCTCTCCTGCCCCACTGCGGAGAGCGAGCCAGGCGCTTTGCTTTGCTTGTCTGGCAAGACACAGCGTCCTGCGCTGCGGTCACCACAGCAGCCCTGTCTGTCCGTTCCCCTTTTTCATGGGGAAGCGAGCTGGAGAGGAGATAACAAAGGGTTTCCTGGGCAATTTCTGGTGTGTGCTGACTTAAGAGAAAGAATGACTGAAGGCGTGTGAGCGTCTCTGGAGATGGCCTGAGGCAAGGGAGTGTCTTTGCTTGGCCATTCTGGCACCGTCTGCAGATGTAGGTTACAACAGGCGTCTCTGCCGAGGCCTGCGTGCCGGCGCTGGGGGTGCCGGCGCTGGGGGTGCCGGCGCTGGGGGCACGTTCCCGCAGCCCTTCCCTTGCGGCTGTGGGGAGGGCCGGGGGCTTCCCCTCTCCAGCCGCCCGCAGTCCTGCACTGCCATGGGAGGGCCAGCACAGAGCCGGGCGTGCAGGGCCGCAGCTTGTCCTGCAGTCCCAGCCTGCCCTGTGTGTGCGTGTGCTGCTCCTCCCGTCACGCTGTGACCGGCTCTCTCTGCAGGATCCCGTAAGCTGGAGTACAACGGACAAACCTGGCATGAGCACTGCTTCATATGCAGCAGTTGCCAGCAGCCCATCGGGTCACGGTCCTTCATCCCGGACAACAAGGATTATTACTGCGTGCCCTGTTATGAGAGCAAGTTCGCTCCTCGCTGCACTCGCTGCAAAAAGGTATGTTTGGCCGGAGAGCCCCAAGCCCCTGAGTTCTCTGATCCAGGGACGTGTTCCCCACCCCGGTCTGAGCCCCACCGGAGAAGGGCTTGGGTGCCAGCACCCTCAGTAGCCGCTGGTCCTGCCCTGCAGCCGTTTGCCTGTGTGTCACCAGCGTGTGCTCTCTTCCTGCAGACCCTGACCAAGGGGGGAGTGACTTACCGGGACGAGCCGTGGCACAAGGAATGTTTTGTCTGCACAGGCTGCAAGACCCCCCTGGCTGGGCAGCAGTTCACCTCCCAGGATGACAACCCGTACTGCATCAAGTGCTTTGGGAACCTCTATGCCAAGAAGTGCAGCGCCTGCACAAAGCCCATCACAGGTGAGCAGAACGGCCCTGGTCACGGTTCCTGCCTGCCCTGTTTGCAGACATTCAGTGACTTCCCTGGGTGAAGCTGTGACCCAGGCCCACGTGGTGCTCGTGTCTGCACCACGCAGCCTTGCCCAAAGCACTGCAGGGCTCCCAGGGACAAATGTTAGGGAGCGCGAGGTGCCCTCCAGCATGTCGCCTGCAGAGACGACGGCAGCCGTGAGAGTGTCTCTTTGTTGCAGTGGTCCTAGGGCTGCTGCTGTCCCTTCATCTGCACCTCTCCAAGTGGTGAACTGTGCCCCTTGGGAGGAATTCCCCCTGCCCAGGGGTAAAGGCTCCCAAAATGACCCCTTACAGCATGAGCTTGTGTCTCTAGCCTGCCTTGTTTGAGGCTGGTTGCCATGTCCTGTGGAAGGATTGCTCACCGACTGGGAAAGCCCAAGACTTCCAGCCGGAGCTGGAGCAGCAGCTGCTGCAGGGGAGCCTGGGCCCGTCCTGCCCGCCTAAGGCGGGGAAAGCGGGCAGTGCTCTTCTGCAGAAGGCCCTGAGAGGGTCCGGCTGCCTCCCTGTCCTCCCCCACTCGCCCTCTCCCCTTGCCACCCGTGTCTGTTGCTCCTGGGAAGGCAGGCAAAGCGTGAATCAGCTGGTGACTCAGGATGACTCTGGCTGAGGACAGGGCAGCTCCCAGGCACCCCGTTTCCCGTCTGGTCCTTATCAGTGTGTCGCTGTCCCAGGGAGAAGGGGGTCACAGCCCAGTGTCCAGCCGCTGCTGGCAGAGGAAGGAAGCTGCCTGCAGAGCCTCTGCGGGAGCACGGGGCTGCGCTGGTGGCGGGAGGGCTCTTCCCTTCCCGTTTCACTAGCACCATCCTGGGAAGGAGCTGCTCCAGGGGGTGCTGTGGGGAGCTCCCGACAGCCCCCTTGTTCGCTGTGGCGGTGCAGCACACCCTCCTGCTCCTCTCTGGGGAGAAAATGGTGATTCTGGCCCAGGGATCTCAATCTGCAAAATCTGGTGGGAAATCATTTTGGTCCTCTTACCGCCCCCAAGAGCGGAGGTTGGTATTTCAGATGTTTTCAGTACCGTGGGGTGTTTGGGTGCCGCGGTGCAGCCCTGCGTGTGAAGACCTGACTCAGAGATGAACAGGTCAAGACTCAGTCTGTGTGGGAAGCTCGTCCCGGTTTCCCCAGGGGTTCTGATGCTGCACTCCATCCCTCCCGCAGGCTTTGGTGGTGGTAAATACGTCTCCTTTGAGGACCGTCACTGGCACCACAATTGCTTTAACTGCGCCCGCTGCAACACCTCGCTGGTCGGGAAAGGCTTCATCCCTGACAACGATGAGATCCTGTGCCGCGACTGCAGCAGTGACCTATGAGCCTCCGAGGACACCGTGGGGCAGGGGCTTTCTCTATTCTTCAAGGTCTTTGTGCCAGATGCCCCGACAGCATCTCAGGGGCAGGGCACAAGGCACAGGAGATGGGGGCTGACCCTGAACCACGGTGTGTTCAGGAGGTTCCTGTGCCCCTCCCTGAAGGCTAGAGTACGCTATGCTATGGCTCTGTGCAGAGTCAAAGCTAAATAAAGTTGAAAAAGGAGCTTCGAGACCCCCCACTATTTACTCTATCCCTTTGTTTCCTGTCTGATCAGGCACAAGCAGAGCCCAGGGCCCCAGCTGAGCGAAGGGCAGCGGCAGCTTCAGCCTTGGGCTGCTGGATCTGCGCGCTGGCAGCATGTGTTTGCTCCCCCTGGCACAGTGCTGACCTTTCTCTTTTCCCCACGTGCTTCCCTTGCTCTGCATGATGCAAGGCAGCAGCTCCTGGTCCACGCGGCGTGGCCGTGCTGGCCTGCGTAGCGCATGGCTTTGCCGCACAGCCTTCTCCATACGTGTGGCCAGCCTGTGGCAACCCAGGCACGAAGGGCGTCCTCTGTCCTTTTTGGGAGGTTTGGGGACACCGGGCTGGAGCGTGGCCAGGAGAAGAGCATGTGTCCTGCCGGATGGGATCCACCTCCAGATTTCTGTAGGCACCTCAGCGTTTGTGGGCCAGACCCTTTGCTCTGCACAGCTCTGCGGAGGTGCTTTCACTCCGATGCGGATGAGGAGCTCAAATCGCTCGCAGGTACGGGGCGCCCGCCACCTCCCTGCCCCGTTCCCATCCATCTGTGCCGTGATCGCCCACGGCTGCCCCTGCAGTGTCTGAGCTGGAGCTGGTGGGTACTGACCCTGCCGGTGGTCCCCCCCGAGAAGTGCCTGGCTGAGCCCTGGAGAAGGGCGTGCTGAAGGCTGAGAGCACCGAGGGCTTTATTGCTGCTCCATCCCTCGCGTGGGGAACCACAGGACAGGGACTGCCTCACCGGGCACCGCCACCAGCGGCACAGGTAACACCAAAGACCTTTCCTTAATTTGGGGAGGGTCTGTTGCTGCTGGGAGCGCTGGAGGGGAGAGTCTGCGCGAGCGCAGGGCTCCAGCGTGGCCATCAGCCAAGGGGGCAGCCGGGGTGTGCACAATCTGCTCCTGCCAGGGCCGAGTGTCCCCCCACGGCGGGCAGAGAGCGGTGGCTGCCCCCAGCCACATTCACCCCTTGCTGCAGCCCGAACGGGACGCAAAGCAGAGGTGGCACCTAGGCTGCCCTGAGGAGGGACTCTGTGCCTCCCAAGTCCCTGCGTGGCCCCTAACTGCGCAAAACGACATCTCAAGCCATCCCAGACTCATGCAAGGGCTTGAGCTGTCCTTGTCCGACGGCTGAGCGGGCCCTGGGCCCCCCGAAGGCCCCTCTGCAGTGGGATGCCCGTGCCTGCCTTGTCTCTACATCCTTCTTGCTTCTGTCTTGCTGGGGCACTTTTGCCGACCCTGCTTTCCTGCTTAGCCAGCCACATGCTTTTCTGAGGTGCTGTGCTCGTGTTTTTCTTCCGTACTCTTTTGTCATGAGTATCTGTCGTTTTGTAACCACCTGCAGGATGAAGGGGCTAGCCCCCCCCCCGGCTTCACTTAGGAACAGAAAATGTTATGCATGTTGAAGTGTTACTCGCTCTGTATCCTTGTTGAACCCTCGTTTGAAAGCTTTGATGCAGGCAAATCAGAGTTTGTGTGTTTGCTATTCTGAGGAGCTTGGAGCAGTCTCTCGAAGGAAGCGTCCTAAACCTCGGCCTCCTGTGTATTTCCTACGGCTTTATATAATAAACCGTTTTAGTGACGCTTGCTCTCGCGTGTTTCTCGAACAGCAGGCACAGGGCAGAGCACCGCCTGAATGGGTGCTGTGGCTCTGTGCTCAGCCCTGTCCTCACCCCGTACTGGGGGCGGCCGATCCCCGCAGCGCTCGCACCCCCCGCCCCAAACCCCACACCCAGCATCAGCGGTACCAGTCCCGTGGGTTACGGCAGAGGAACCCGCTGCGCGTTCCTGGTGTTGGCACTGCCTGTCTGTCTGTGCCCGCTGGCTGGCTGGGCAGCCTGTTCTGCAGGACTTGGCCGCAGCGATGCCGCTGGGCTGGCTGCTGGGTTGGCTGAGCAGCAGCCGGGACGCTGCGCGGCCGCGGGAGCCGGGCTGGATGGCTGCGATAGCGAGTCACACCCCGCTGTGCAGACCAGCTTCCTTCCCCCCACGATACGCACGCCCCAGCCTGCACGTGTGGGCTGTGGGAGGGTCGGTGGGGAGGTTGCTGGTGTCTCCAGTCGGGGTAACAGTGGTCTCCTCCTGGCAGCCTTCCCCGAAAGCGCTGCGTGCTCGTTACTCACTTTTATCAGCTGGGGAGCCATTTATTCCCCTAACATCTGAAACTATTTTCCACAGATTCCTTTACATTTACTAACAGCTGCCACGACTTCCCCTAGGCTTGCCCGCCCCGGCCCCCAGCACCCCGCTCCGTTCCCTCTGCACGGTGCCTTGGCTCCTGTGGGTGCTGCTCCAGCGTGCGGGGCCGCGTGGGGCCGCAGCACTGGCTCTGTGCGCGCACGTTCCTGGCTCCTTCAGAGGCTCCTGCTCTGGCAGCTAACAGGGTTTTCAAAGTATGATTTTTGTTGCTGCCCTGTGCCGGGCTCTGGTTTTGCTGCTGCTCGGCCTCGAAGGGTGAGCGAGCAGCTCCAGCCCGGGAGGTTTCCAGCGGAGCCTGTCCTCCGGCGGGAGCACCACAAACCCTTGTTTCTGCAGCACTGTTTCCAGGGATTAACCACAAAAGGTTTCTGTACGAAGGGCCCCCGGGCTCCTCTTTCAGCCAGCCTCAAGAGCCTCACGTTTTTAGCCAAAAAAGGAAATGACCCAGCTGCACGTAGCACTGGAACATCTGGATTTTATCCCTGTCATGAATGGGTCATGGCTATGCACAGCCCAGCGCCTGATTTACGGGAGGGAGAGGGTGATGTCATGCACAAACATCCCCCGGGACTCCCAGAGCGCGGGTCTGAAACAGTCATGAAAACAGTGAGCACAGGCGAACAGTGCGGGGGGAGGGCTGGGGCTGCGCTGCGGGGTGAGCCGGGAGCGGGGAGACCCACTGGGTGGCACTGGGGGTGTAGCAAGAGCCCCAGATGTGCCCGAGCTGCGCCTCTCTGCGCTGTCCGTGGGTGCCTCGGCCCGCTGGGGGCTCAGCACAGGACCAGGCGCTGCCTTTGCAGCCTGGAGGGGCAAAGACGGGTCCGAGCTGCTGCCTGCCCCAGCGCCGGCGAGGTGTCCCAAACAGGCTGCTTGCTCTGGGCCCGGGAGCGGGGCCCGGCCATGGGCTGGCTGGTGCAGCCGCCGGGCTTGGGTAGGGACGGGGTTGGGTGCACAGCCAGGGACGTGATGCTCCATGGTGCCTGAGCAGCCTTGTGGCGCAGCCCAGCACGCCAGAAGCGGCCCAGCTCAGCGGTGACGGTGGCTGCTCGCCACTGGCCATGCAGCGGTGCCCGTGCCGGCCATGCGCCGGCGGTGCGCTTCCTCCCCTGGAGACGGACACGGCCGCTCCTGGCGCGGGCTTGCTGCGGGCAGCGGTTTCGCTTCCCAGGGGTTTGTTCTCTTTCCAGCCAGAGTTTCCCCCGGAGGAGAGCTGAGTTGTCGGCGTGTCGGGTACAGTCTGCGCTGCGGTGACGTGTGCGGTGTCCTGGAGCCGGCGGGAGCAGCACAGCCGGGGACTGAGCTCTGCCCTCTCCTGCCTGCGGTTGGGCAGGAGCGAAGGGCTCACGGCAGCTCCCCGCTGCCTGCTGGCGTTTGCCCCTTCCCCGGCTGTAGCCGCCCGCAGGCTCAGACAGCGTGTCAGGTTACTGTGCCGGCAGTGCCTTGTCTGGGCTCCCCAAACCGAGCGCAGACCTGCCTTGGCTGCTCTCGCATCCCTCCGGGTGACCGGTCAGGGGCTGTGAGGTGCTGGGTGAGGCTGGAGGCTCCAGCTTGGCCCCACACTGGTAACAGGCAGGTCTCCAGGGCAATCACTGCTGTTCCCAGGGCTGGTGGGACAGCCGGGGTTAGAGGGTGACTAGCTGTCCTTTGTCTCTGGCGTTAGGAGGTGGGGATGTGTTATAGCCAGGCTGAACCCTGCAGACATCTTTTTTATCGTCCCTTTGTCCCACCCTGCCAGGGCAGCGCCTAGCAAAGGTGCCGGGGAGGTGGGGAAGGAGCGGGAGCTCAGCTCAAGTAGGTTTGCTCCCGTCATCCCACCTCTGGATGGGAAACTGTGCGACATCCCTCCTGGGTCCGTGCCACAGGCACCAAGGCTGCTGCTGCTGCAGCACCGAGGGGCTGCGGGGCTGCGCTGCTGCCCCAGGGCACAACGGCACCTCGCGGAGCAGCCATCGCCCACCGGAGCAAACCTCCTCCGGGTGCGCTGCCGCTCCTGGGGTGAGGAGCAGGGCGGCCGCGCTCGTCATGTCCCACCTTGACCCTCCAGCAGCCCGAAATAAGAGGCCGTGGGGCTGGATGGGACATTGCTAGATTTCGACTCCTTCCCTTTCCAGGGATGAAGTTTCACGCAAAGGGAAATGGAAGAACACTAAGTTCAGGATCTTATCTCTGTTTTTATTTTTAGATAGGCATTCATGAGGAAGAAATGACGTACTTTGGGGGCACCCAGTAGTGCAAGAGAGTAATTAAAGACAATATTCTTACCTTCGGTATTGCTCTCTCCTCAGTGAGCTGGCTGTTCCCAGGGCAGGATCATATTTGTCTGCCATAATTAAGCCCAATTTTTTTGTTGTTGCTTTTGGCTTAAAGTAATTTATCAGGCACAGTAGAAAAAATATGAATAATTTATTTCTAAGTTAAAATTTAATTACAGCTTTGCATTTGGCAAAGTGGGGGCAAAGCACTGGCGCGATCCCTTCTTGGCACTTAGGGCGGGTCTGAAGGCGGCAATTAAAATCCAAGCGAAAGCAGAAGGTTGCGGCCACGGTTTCTGCGGGAGGACTTCCGCCAGCCGCGCTGCCGAAACTGTGTCAGGCACCAGAGGTCTGCACGTCCCAGGTACCAGGGGCAGCAGCTCCGACCCGGGAGAGGCACGCCAGGGCCACGCACCAGATCCCACGCGTCTCTCCCTTTCAGGCCTGATCCAGTTCGGGTTCCGGCTCACGACCCCGTAACGCTGCCGGAGCCTCTCCGTGCCGCCGGCCTCCCGCCTGCCTGGGACAGGCAGGGTTTTCCGCCCCGGGCAGCAAGGCGCAGCGCTCCCGCAGCAGGCCTGCCGTCCCCGGGCCCTGACGCTGCAGGCAGGCTGCCGTCTGCTTCCAGATGGGGCCCGGAACGTGCAGCGTCCGTGTTTGCTCAAGCAAGCTCACCGTAATTCTGATAAGGGTAATTAAAGCCATAACATTTTCTAAGTACTTCTTCCTGCTTCCTCGTCCCCGGTGCAGACGTTCTGCTGCAGCGCTGCAGCAGAGGGAGAGCACGTGCGTGCGCAGGGCAATGCGCGGGCCGGAGCTGCTGTGCGGCTGCGGGAGGGGGTGTCCTGTGCTCCCCCCATGCCTGCACAGGGAGGACGAGCGAGTTCGGGAGCAGTTGTCCATGGTGAGGAGGATTTCAGGCACAGGCTGAGCGCTGTGCTGAGTTTCCAGAGAGAGTGTGTGCAGCTGCATTTGTGCACACACACTAATGAGGAAAGCCGCCGTGCCAGGAGTGTTTGGAACAGGATTTTGGGGTATCTATTTAGCTTTCCCCCCTCTCCCACCTTCTGACACCAGCCCAGCCCTTTCGCACCCTTCGAGACAGCCCTGAGGCTGCTGCCTGCTGAGACAGAACCATTTCACAAGTGTCTCCTCCTTTTAACGTCGTCTTCTGTTGCTCCTTCAGAAAGGTCATTGAGCCGCCGAGGCTGGGGTCAGCCCTGATCCCAAAGCCAACGCCAGCACCTCAGAGCAGTCGGTGCCACCAAATATGGCCAGCACCGGGCAGCGCCGCGGGCAGGGCTGGGAAGGCAGCCGCCGGGAGGGGAGGGCAGAACCCCCGGGCGCTGCGCCCAGCAGGGCTGGGCTGCGCTGCTGCCATGCCGGGGTCCAGCCGCTGCCACGGAGGGACGGGCAGGACTGCCGGCAGGCAGGCAGGGCTGCGCAGCATCGCAGCCTCCTGGGCACGAGGCCTTCCCCCTTCCCTCCTCTTCCTGCACCGACGGCCGCACACCCACCCTGATTCTGCACGGCCCGGGGAGCACGGAGCCCAGCAGCTCTGCATAAAGCAGCATTTTCTTGGTGAGCGCTAACTATTTGAGTGCGGTTTAAGTGACTGGCCTCATAAAACACACCACTTCACTCTGATTTACTAGAGCAGGAAGCGTAAGCAGTTAGCGCGGCAGCAACCTCTGCTGAAAGCCGTTTGCAGAGGGCCTTGTGCAGGCAGGCAGCCCCGCGCACGGGACCCAGCCCTGCCCCTGGCCGTGGGGGTCGGCCTGCCCCTTGCTGGGGTTCCCTCTCCAGCCCCTTTTCTCTCTCAACTGTCTGACTCACGTCCCCCCCGCCCCAGCAGAGAGGGCGGCTCGGGGGTCTGGCCCTGGGCTGGAGCGTGGGGGCACCCGGGAGGTGAGGTGGGCCACTACTGCCAGCCCCCGCTCCCTGATGACACGCACAAGCTCTGCCCCGGCCACCGTCCCAGGGAGCCGTGTGGGGTGGTGCGGCGGAGGCGCAGCCCACGCCCGCCCGGATGGGCTCCCGTGTCCTGGCCGGCGCATCCCCGCGGCCTCGGCAGCGAGGGGCACACCATGTGCCACCAGGCCTGTGCCAGCGCAGGACGTCGATCCTGTCAATAGCAGCACTGGTGGACAAGGCGGACAAAAGGGTGCCGCGGAGCTTTGCAAGCCCCCTCTGCGGGCGGGCTCCAGTGCCCAGATTCTGTCCAGGTCACGCTGTCGGCACCTTCCGTTTCGCTGTCGCTTATGTGGCACTTGTGCAATGATCTGTCTCTCCCTGGCAACAGAACGACCAGGCAACGCCAGGGACCTGCTGCGAGGGGCTCCGGCTCCTCAGGCCTCCTCTGACTCGGGCCCAGCCCTGCCTCTCCCGCCACCAGCCCTGCCGCCGCGGCTGCAGCGCGCCGGCGCTCCTGGGGCCCGTGATTTTCCCCAGCAGCTGCTCTGGGCACTAAACCCCCCTCCCGCCGGGCTCGGCCTCTGCTTGCTGCTGCTTTCTGGGTCGGGCTGATGGGGCGGAGAGCAGCAAGCTGCTCCTTCGGGTGCGCTGACGGGCTAGCAGCCCTTCCGTGCCGTGCCAAGGGCACAGTGCTGACGGCTCAAGCCCCTTCCCCGGCCCCGCCGCTGCTGGGGAACCGCCGGGGCCGCGGTCAGGTCCCTGCCGAGGCGGCACATGGCAGCACGGCGCCGTGCG
>VWZZ01003784.1:90665-101095 GCA_013399095.1 Psophia crepitans | reverse complement strand
GGCGGCCCCGGGAGCGCCCGGGAAGGAGCGAGGCCCGGCCCCGGTAACGTCCTGCGGGGCCGCCCTTTGTGTTACAGAGGTACATGGAAGTGAGCGGCAACCTGCGGGACCTGTACGACGACAAGGACGGGTAAGTGCTTGTGCAAAGCCCTGTTGAGGTGCGCGTGCACCCGACCGTCTGCTGGAGGTGTTCTGAGGGGCTCGGGGGTCATTTCGCCTCAGCTGTGGATATACGAGGGGTAACGCTGGTACGTGAGACCGTGGGTCGGGTTTTGAAGGCTGGACGTGGTAGAGCAGGGCCCAGCGCGCGCGCTGGATGCGTACACGTCCGGTCACTGCCGCGGCGTGAGGCCCTGAGCTGCCCTGAGAGCGCAGGCTGACGGCCTGGAGCCCCAAACCGTGGTCGGGAGGCTGTGAGATGTGCTGTGGCTTCCTGAGGGTGTGCAGTCAGTCTTCCCGGAGCTTTGCGTGATTGAAGTGCAGCGCTAGGCCTGGAAAAAACGGTTGTGGCAGCGTGTTTGCCTTTCCGCTTGCAATCTGTCCCTTCCCGTGAACCCGCAGCTTACGGAAGGAGGAGCTCAGCGCCATTTCGGGGCCAAACGAATTTGCGGAATTCTACAACAGACTGAAACAAATTAAGGAATTTCACCGGAAGCACCCAAATGAGGTAAGTAGTTACCTGCTTCCTAAGAATAGGTGGTTTGTGGTCTGTCGGACCTCATCCCTGCGATAAACAGACTGCTTTTTTCCAGTTTAGTTGCCCTAATATGCAAGTATTATGTACATTAAAATGTCACTTGAGAAAAGAAGATGTTCGAGGCTAGGCAGTGCTTCAGAGGCAGAACACGCTCCTGTGAGAGCGGCGTCGTAGGAGAAGATGCAGGATGCTGACGGTGTTCTCTGCTTGCTTCTTTTCGCTCAGGAGCGTTCTGCTGCTGAGCTGGCGCTTGGTCTTGCCTTTCCGATGCCGGCTAACATCAGACTTTTTTTCTTTCTGTAACAGTAATGGTGAAGAAATGCTTTGGACACCTTTCAGTTAGCAGTTTTATGTTTGCAACCTACTGCGATTTTATATTAATTATTTCGCGGCATTAGCTGAAGTAATATTTTTTTGTGTAACTTCTGTCTGTTCTTGAAGATCTGTGTTCCAATGTCAGTGGAGTTTGAGGAGCTACTGAAGGCCAGAGACAACCCAAGTGAAGAAGCTCAAAGTAAGTTTGCACTTTTCCTCTGGGGCCAGTTGAAGTGAAAACGTGGCGCTTGCGTGAGAGGCGTTATGGGTTGGTTGGTCCATTTTGCACGTTTCAGAGTTCCACGTCCCTTTTACTAAATGACTTTTGAAAATTTTTCTTTTGTCATTTAAATTCTTCTGAAGTGCAGCCCCCTGGAACGTTCCACAGTAGTGGTGCTGCTCTCGAGGAGCGTTACAGTGCTGATACAGAGCCGCTGTCAGGTGTCTGGTCAATGAGTGTCCCACTGGGCATCGTAAACATCTTTAAGCATAAATTATTCCACAGTTAATCCATTTCAGGATTCTACAGTGCTAAAGCGTATGTATGAGAGGTGGGGAACATTAAGCTCATAGCAAAGCTTTTTTATGATCTTCCCTGCAGATCTGGTGGAGTTCACAGATGAGGAAGGGTATGGACGATACTTGGATCTGCATGATTGTTATCTCAAGTACATCAATCTGAAATCGTCAGAGGTAAGTGGCTGCACGTGTCTGGGCAACTTTGGTGCTTGAGACCGAGGGGGTTTTCTTTGGGCGGTTCATGGTATTTGTTGTGGGTTGTTTTTTTTCCCTACATAAATAAGTTTCTTTCCAAATAGCTATTTCAAAGGTACTTTGCACATACAGCTCCACAGCATCCGAATGCTGCTTTGCGTCTTTCCTCTCGTTCTCTTCAGTTAATATCTCTCTGTTGTGGATGTAATGATGGCCTTGTAAAGAGCCTCTGTTTTCTGCTACCTGGCACTGTAGGCAACGTGTTAGCGCACAGAGAACCCTGGGCCTCGCAGTCCGGGATGGTGGCATGAGCTGGTGCTTTTCTCCTGGTCTGGAAACTGGATGTTAATTTGCCTGCCTGTGTATAAAGTCTGACACAAGCTTTTTTGTTCTTTAGAAACTGGATTATATCACTTACTTATCCACATTTGACCAACTCTTTGATATTCCCAAGGAGAGAAAAAATGCTGAATATAAGAGGTGAGCCTTTTTGCCTACTTGCTGCTTTTATGATGGCTGATGGGAAGGAATTTGCTTTTTAAGTGTACAGCTGCTAAAAATATAGTTAACAGTCAAACTTGCGTGAGTTGTGTCACTGAGCTGTAGGAACTCAGTTGTGTCTGAGCCCTGAGAAAACAACGCAGCGCCGCAAAAATGTGGGAAGTCCCATTCTGCTCTGCGGAAGGACCTTGCTTTGTCCTTGTAACTGCTGCATCTAGAAATCATGCATTGAAAACTGTCACCATCTTGATGTTGTACCTTTGGAGCACTTCACTTCCCAAAGACCCGATGAGAGAAGTGTGTTAGAGGGTCGATACCGAATTACCTGTGCTCACGATTACTCTGCCAGGTACCTTGAAATGCTCCTGGAGTACCTACAGGATTACACAGATCGAGTGAAACCGTTACTGGACCAGAATGAACTTTTTGGGAAAATTCAGACAGAATTTGAGAAGAAGTGGGAGAATGGAACGTTCCCTGGCTGGCCGGTGAGCAGTCGCTAAGTCCGTGCGAACGCTTCTATGTTTGCAAGAGGTTTTTCTGTGAGTCCTTTCTGTAAAGTCATCACTGAGCTTGAACCTAACAGCAAGGGGCGTAGGTGGGTCTCACAAAGATGCAGTTTAATACTGGCTTGAATTTGAAGAATCAGCGTAACGGATTTGAGCCTTTTTTAAGGTTTGCTTATTTTGTGTCTTTTCTGTTACGCCATTGCTTAGTTTAGTGAGAGAACTTTTCTCTGTGAAACAAACCGTTTTTTTTGCAGTTAGGCTGTAACACTGCACGAAGCGTTGTGGGATGTCACACAGAGCTTGCATGTGTTTTTTTTTTTCTTGGCAGAAAGAGACCAGCAGCGCACTCACTCACGCTGGGGCCCACCTGGATCTCTCAGCGTTTTCCTCCTGGGAGGTATGTGTCCAGTGCTCGGCACTAAGTGCTAAATTTTAAGTGGGTGGAAGCTTAGCCATTTTGTGTCTTTTTATAATTTTACTTGCTGCACTGTCACCTCTGGCTCTGTGCTCTCTGAATAAAGTTTTGGTTATGCTGATGACTTATTTCTCCCATTAGGGGAATATAACTTGATAGATTTGATTAGATTTGTCATATTCCTCATTTTTCAGTGAGGAGTGGTGCGCCCTTGACAGTCCTTTCTTGAATGCTGTTTATCTGGGTTTTCTTCTTTTTTCATGAGTTAGAATGGACATACGTCCATATTGCATTTTTTTAATAGCTTCTCTCTCGTTGTTATTTACTTTAACTGAACAGGAATTGGCCTCTTTGGGACTGGACAGATTAAAATCAGCTTTACTGGCCCTGGGACTAAAATGTGGCGGGTAAGGTGCAGTCTTTTTATAGTTCCTTTTCAGATTTTGAGGTCTTCCTGTCTTGCATTTCTTTGTGGGATACTTGTTTTGTCCTCTTTATTGTAAGAGAATCGCTTTAACGATGTTTGAAAGACAAAAGATTGAAAACCAATCAGGGGGTACCGCGATCTACTGTTTTAAAACTCATCTGGTACTGAAGCCTCTTGTGTAGAAGAATTTGGCCTGAGGAATGAAGACAAAGATAATAGGGAATTTCACAATCTCTTAAAAGCTGAATTTAGAATTCTGTTGCATGAATTCAAATAGTTCTTGGAAAATGTCAAGCTACAGTTTGGACTCGTCTCCCTGCTTCTCCGTAGGACCCTGGAAGAGCGTGCGCAGAGACTTTTTAGCACTAAAGGCAAATCCCTAGAAGCACTCGATCCTTCCTTGTTTGCTAAGAATCCAAAGACAAAAGGAAGCAAGAGGTGAGTTCCTAAAGGTCGCTCTCAGGTTGGTGATGTCCTCACTTGGATGAGAGGTATTCTGCAGGCATCGCTCTTGTATAGCTGTGACAGAGGGGTTCTTGGAGTATTGGAAGCTTTTCATGCTGGACCGGAGGGAAGATACCAGCGCGGAGTGCTTTGTGTGCAGTTCAGTTTACACAAGCTCTTTGGCACTTGTTTCTGTTTTTGTGCTGTACACGAGTCAAACGTGTCTTAGGAGTTCAGTGCAGACATGGTGTTTGCAGTTCTGGCGTGGACTTCATAAAGTTTCTTCATTTCCAGAGACACTGAGAGAAACAAAGATCTTGCATTCCTGGAAGCTCAGATTTACGAGTACGTGGAAGTTCTTGGGGTAAGGATTTTATTTTGTCCTTGAGCTTTTTATTTCAGAGCTGTCAAATAGTGACTGGAAGGTCCTCCACATCTTCATCCGGTGCTTTCATAGACAGCATGCCCAGAAGAGTTATTGCTGTGCCCAGAGCTGTATTGTTTTAAAGGACATGTTAGCAGTTGGCTTTTTCTGTCAGTGAGTAGAATATGATGGATTACACTTATATTTCCATTAGCTAATTATTTGGGAGGCTTTTGTGAACAGACCCAGCTACAGAGGCTGCGTGTTCCCTTGGGGAAGCCTGTCCTGTTTTGTGGGTTTTTTTCCTTCTTTTAGTCACCGCATCAATGTAGATAATTTCTATTTTATGCCTAAGTCACAGCGTATTGCAAACCGTTACTTGTTCTGCCTGGATGCTTGCCTGAAGTCCTTGCTTCAGTTTGGGGCTGATGAGCAGGGTGGCTGCTGCTGTGAGCTTGTCATCCTGGAGATGATAATGGTAGCATAAGTTTTTCATCCTTCGGAAGCAGGAAATGTTAAACTGAAAACTTAAGTTGTTGGGCTAAATACGATGAGAGTTCTGTCTCCTTTTCTGCTCCCTTGTACGCTGAGGAAGCGTTTCACGCTGCGAGAGTTGGCCCTTATTGTTGTGTGAGCAGTTCCTTCTCTTCTCTCACGCTCTAGGAACAGAGACACCTCACTCACGAGAACGTGCAGCGTAAGCAAGCGCGGACAGGGGAAGAGAGGGAGGAGGAGGAGGAAGAGCAGATCAGTGAGAGTGAGAGTGAAGATGAAGAAAACGAAATAATTTATAATCCTAAAAATCTGCCTCTTGGTTGGGATGGCAAGGTAACTGAGATTGTTGGGTCTGGAAAGTGGGAGGTGTCGCTGAGTCCGCACCGCTCTCCTGTGTGAACCTGCCGTGCCGTTTGGCCTAATCTTTGGGTCTCGTCCCTTGTCAGCCGATCCCGTACTGGTTATATAAACTGCACGGTCTGAACATCAACTACAATTGTGAGATCTGCGGCAACTACACCTACCGAGGGCCCAAAGCTTTTCAGCGTCACTTTGCAGTGAGTAATGGTTTGCTACATCATCGGCACTACGCTCAGATCATCTTTATAACAAGTAATTAGTAAATGACCAGAGTGCCCGAGTGGCACTTCTTCCACTTCCAAAACGTGGGCCTGGGCTGATGCTGCAGGGCCGTGCGACTGGAACTGTAAATCACGTAGGGCGTACCGAGATCTCTTCTGCGAACTCCTGTTCGGTCCCTTCTTGCTTGAACGCTAATTCCAGTATCCAGGTCTGATTGCTGCAGAGTGCCTCTTGACTGCCAGTGCGTTGCTCCTGTCTAAAATACAGAAAGAAATATTTTTATAGAGGTCTTAGGGCTGGTAGATTTGTATTTTGGTCGTATTTGTTTCACCCTGTCCAGAGTTAATAGGTCATTTAGTCTTTGGCACTGTGGATGAAGGCGCGTTCCCTCTCACAGCCTGACCTCTCGCCTCTCGTCCCCAGGAGTGGCGACACGCGCACGGGATGAGGTGCCTGGGCATCCCCAACACTGCGCACTTTGCCAACGTCACACAGATTGAGGACGCAGTCTCGTGTAAGTAGTGGTGGGGGAGCAGGGACCCTGTGCCATCAGAATGCTCGTATTAGCTCTCACCAAAAATTAATTCTTGCCTAAAAGAAACCAGACAGGTAAAGCCTTGATTTCCCAAACGAGCTGTTAACATCTGGAGCTGTATCTCTGATGTACTGTTTCTGGACCTTTGTCTCTTGCATCCCATCCTGGAGGATCACTTTAAGACCTTGTTTGCTGTAGTTCTTGTGCCCTCCAGTAAATGGTACTGGGGAGCGATACATTTGTAATGGTTTTTAGATACATTCCTGGACTGCTGGAGTAACAGTGTTTTAAAAGAAAAAGCTCATGCATGTATTTTACTGGATTAAAAACTAGTGTCTCAAAGGCAATGGCACCAGATCCTGTCTGACTTTGTATTTACAGTGTGGGCGAAGCTGAAACAGCAGAAGGCTTCGGAGAGGTGGCAGCCCGATACGGAGGTGAGACGTTCTGGAGGCGTTTGGGTGCCTCTAGTCCTGTGTCCAGTTACCTCGCGTGGGCTCTGTCAGAGGAATTTCTAAGAGAGCCCCCCCCAACGTGCTGGAGCCATTAGCAAGAACCTGTGCTGCTGGTTGCGCAGCCCCTCTGAGGGGTGATGTGTGAGAAGCGCTGCGTTGGAAAGCAGCTCTGGTAGGGCAGACTCAACCCCTCGGGAGAGCCTTTGAGTACGTTGCCTCACAGGACCAGTGCCGTGGTGGTTTTGTGAGGAGGAAAACTGGTGAGCAGCGCATTCACTTAGAAGTTTAAGAACAGGCACTAGTCTGTCTCAAACGGTTTTTCAGCACGCTGCGGGGCACCTGGGGGAGGTACAGCCTGCCGTGCAGCGTGCAGTTATTCTGGCCCTGAGCGAGCTCTTCGTGCGGAGCCTGCCGGTAGTTCCACCACAGACCTCCCGCTGCGAGGGCCTTGTGCTCAGTGGGTGCCGCTGGAGCTGAGACCGAGTGCTGTAGTACAGTGTGAGTCAGGAGTCAGGCTGTGTCCGGGTGTCTGAACTGTTCGTTCCATTCTAGGAGGAATACGAGGATTCCAGTGGGAATGTGGTGAATAAAAAGACCTACGAAGACCTGAAACGTCAAGGGCTGCTGTAGCTTTTCCCAAGCGTGAAGGATTTCACACCTGAAAAGCAAGTGGAGCAGTGCCAGCAGCTCTGCCTCTTCCTCAGTTTCTGGATTTTCTATGTGCATGAATATAGGTTTTAAGGATACTTTATAGAATCACTTTCTAGTAATCCCCTTGTGAAGAGCAGACTTGTGACATTTTATATTGAAAAAAAATAATAAACCAATTTTAATTTAGGAAATGCTGGGAGACTTGTCTCCTTTGTGTGCTGGAAGGAAGAGATTTGATTACAATATTTTTAAATGTTTTTTGCACGGTTTGGATTGTCAGAAACAATTGTTTCTCACTTAGTCCCATTCTGATGGAAGTTTTTATGATGAAGGTTGACGTTCTGTAAGGCGCACATGAGCGTTGCATGCTGACAGGTAACAGTCCTGTCCTGTGCCTCGCTGTAAGCGTATGGTTTTCTCTGGGCTCCTTTGCAAAACAAACTTATTTGGCTCATGTTGCTGCTTTCACCTCGGGTCTGGCTCCCTGCGGAGCTTTGGCCACTGGGATTTTTTTCAGGGAATTGATGACAGAGGTTGGTGTGGGCTGGGCTGCGTGGGCAGGCTGCCGTAGTGTCCCCAGCGCTGCGGCAGCCCTTGTGCCCCTCCAGCCCCTCGGGTGGGATTTCGGTCTGGTGCAGTCGGCTCGTGCGACACCTCACAAAAACCCGTTCTCTGCGGGTGTGCGGGGCCGTCTGCCGGTGCCCTGGAGCAGCAGGTAACAAACGCTTCCCCTGGGGGACGCTTTGCGCAGCCGGTGGTTGGCAGGGCTGGGCCGGTTGCTGGCACCGGGCTGCGATCCCGTGCGGAGGTACCGCGGGTGCTGTCGGTGCTCGGGGGCACTCCATCGCCAGCAGCGGCCGCGGGCTTGCGGGGAGCAGACGCGCAGGGTGAGTCAACGCTGCGGGCTCCTTCCTTTCCCTGCCCCAGGGCATGAGGCCGTGTCTGGTGGGCGTCCGTTCCTGCGGTGTGGTGGCACCCAGCTCGGGAAGGTCGTGCAGACTTGGCCGGAGTGGGAAGGTGGGAGACGCCGGCCTGCGTGGCCGCCTCCTTCGCTCCGAATGAGCAGCCTTGGTCTCTGCAAGAGCTTCAGCCGTTCCAGGTCCTCGGGGAATGCTAAATGGGCCTAAATCCTAAGGTTTAGGGAGGGGGGAGTGTCATAGTTCTCCTTGGAGAACTTGGCCGTGAAGCCTATTCGGAGTCACGTCCCCGCTGTTTCTGTAGCTAAACAGGCAAAGATTCTGATTGAAAGCAGAGAGATTCCCACAGCGGAGAGCTGGGTGTCACGGAGGCACTGCCGCGGGTGGAACCTCCCAGACCGCGGGGGCGAGGGGCCGCGGTGCCCAGGCTGGGCAGGTGGGAATTCCTGCGTGAAAGGGACGCGTGTGCCACCGCCCCGGGCTGGCAGGGAGGGGAGGCGCCGGTGGGGAGGCTGTGGCTGTTTATTGGGAGTTAACCAGAAATATTTGAACGTTGGCAGTGCGGCGGCTCTCCGTGACCCAGAGCGTTTCCACCTCTCGCTGGGGAAAGCTGCTTTAGCTGTGAACCGTTGATGTTCCACACGAGTTGTGTGCCAGAGCGAACCGGCCTGTGTTCCGCCCTTTGCCGGGTCCTGGGGGCCTGTTGCGTAGGCGTGTCTGGAAACGGGCATCTTTTAGACTTGTTTTGTCCACCCGCAGCGAGAGCCGCTGTGGAGGGTCTCTCTTGCTGCCCTGAGCTCTGGGGGGGCCAGTGGCCTTGGGCTGTCCCGCGATGGGCGCTGCTGCTGGTGGGTCACGTCTTCACTTGGCAACAGCATCAGCGAACTGCTGCGTGGTCCCAAGCGTCAGCCGTACCTGCCCTGCCTGCCCGCTCCTGGCAGCGCCTGCGGCGCCGCGCGCTGCCCGCGAGAGCGGGTGGAGGGTTTCCACACCAACGGAGCACGTGGCTCCCCGGGGGGCTCCTGTGCGCCGGCCGTGCCGTGCCCCTGGGGCCTGTCTGTGGCAGGCGGCTGCGACGTGGGTGTTGTTATTGCCAGGCACTTACTCCTGCTGCAAAAGCCACTACAGGGACCAAAAATGGAGTGATGAACTGCCCGGATTTCTCCGGTGTCCCACGGTGTCCAGGATAAGGGCTGTAGAATTTCCTAGGAGGAAAGTTCCTCCAAAAAAAAGACCTCAACAGAAAAAGTCTCTTTTATGTAACTTGCTCTGGTGTTGTTTCTGCCACCTCATCCCGCGCCGTGCGCCGGGCAGACTCGGGCAGCGCGTGCTGCTGCCGCTGTGCCTGGACTGTCCCCTGCTGCCGCCCAGCTCTGACCGTGCCCCTTCCTGCCAGGTCCCAAGTGAAGCTGCTGCTGGCTGAAGATGGCAGGTCGCCAATGGCTCGTCCCCCCCGTCCAAGGTAACGGGGACTCTGCTGCAGCACGGAGAGCGGCGTCCGCCCCTGCCCCGGCTGCCGGAGGCTGTGCCACGGGCTCCCTGGGGCGAGGGGTGGTCGCTGGTCCCCTGGGCTCTGGGCGGGTGGGGGTCTTTCTGCAGCAGGGCTGGTCCCCCGTGGCCAGCGTGGGTCCCTGAACTCGAGCGTGTCTGTGGGGCTCCCCACGACTCCCCGAGGGGAACCAGGAGGCTGGTGGGGGCTGGACTTGGTGTTTCGAGGGTGAGCTGCCCGTGCTGCTGGGGAGGCTCTTTGGGCTGTGGTGGGCATCCGATGTGGTGGTCTCAGTCCGCCCCCCTCCATTCCAGGCCTGCTGCTCTGCATCTTGGCTCTGCACCTCTGCATCCAGGACCCTGGTGCCACAGCAGGTGAGCTCTGCACCCCAAGGGAAACCTGGGTGCAACGGGGACTTGGTCCCTGTCCCCCCCAGGCTGTATTCTGTAGATGGAGCGGCACCGAGGAACCTTTTTTCAAGGTTTTGACTCCAGAAAAGCCTGTTCTTCACATGCACCGTGGCTGGAAGGGGGAGGGAGAAGCTGTTGTAACATCTGTCCATAGTGCTGCTGCAGTGGTCTGACCTGCTTGCCGGGCCGCTGGGTCGTTGGCTGCAAACGGACCTTGTTGGGGACATCCTGTCACTGCCATCCACATCCCACCCGCAGTGCGCCTGATGCTTCCCGCAGATGCCGCTGGACTCTGCAGGGGCTCGGGAGGGGATTCAGGGTGTGCTGAGCGAGGGGTTGGTGTTTCCTTCACCGATCAGGAGCTTTGTGTTTTCCAGATCACCATGCAGCCGCCAATGCCTCTGCGGCCACCAACGCCTCCGCAGCCGCCAATGCCTCCGTGGTGGCCGCCAACGCCTCCGCGGCCGCCAATGCCTCCGTGGTGACTGCCAATGCCTCCGTGGTGGCTGC
>VWZZ01003784.1:52271-78968 GCA_013399095.1 Psophia crepitans | reverse complement strand
TTTTTTTTTTTTTTAAACAAAGAGTTTTTCGTGCTTCTGCTGAGGTCGGGAGGGCTGAGCAGGGGCAGCAGGAGATGAGCTTCGCATCTCCTCACTCCAGCAAGCAGGAAGGGTGCACAGGTTGTGTATCAACATCAGTAAGGCCTGCTCGGAATCAACAGGCTGCGCCCAGTTAGAGAAAACGTTTGTTATTTCAGTTCTTAAGCTGGGTTTATCTGGACATCTGAACCCTTCTAAGAAATGCTCATTTCAGTCTTTTCTGCATACCCCAAAGGCTGATTATCTATCTTCAGTGAAGCAGACGGGTCAGTGTGGCTCAAGTCCTCGGTGGCAGAAATAAGCTTTAGGGGGTGTGTGTACCCCGGTTTTCACCATGCAGTTTTGCTTTCGTTTGCAGGCAAAACAAACTCAAACCTGAAGTGACGACTGAAATGGTGCGGTCCTCCAGCGTGATGGTTTCAAACAAGGCTTCAATCCTATCAGAACCGAAGTTTGGACTCAGAGATACTATTGTTAAATCGCAGCTTGTGCAGATGGAGGATTCCTACACACACATCCAGAACTTCAGGTAGGGATCGTTCCTGGGAACTGATTTTTGTGAGAAGTTAGTTAGCGTAAGCTGTCAGAATAACTCATGTTCGTTATTTCATCTAGTATTCCTGCAAATACAAAATCTTGTAGAAGAGGTGATCCAGACTTTCCAGAGCGGCTTGCTTTCCTCGTTTAGGCACGAGCAGAGAAGCATTGGCTTCGTGTCTCTGTCAAGGCTTGCCTCACGGTCCTTGTTGAGAAAACGGCTTTTTTGAAATTACTTTTTCCTGTGCTTATTTCAGACTGTGCCTGGAAGCGCGTCAATTCTGCGCACCCCTGCCCTTCTCTCTCACTGCTTCTGTTCGCGGCTTACCCACCTAGCTGTTCCAATAAGCTCATTAAGAACTTGGGTGAAATGCATAATTAGGACCAAAACTTTACTGTGGTTGAAATCCTTTTATGCATGTCGTTCTGTGAATTTGTTGTTTCAAACCACTACTGCACAGCTCTAGTCTTTTTTTTTTTTTTCTATTCTAGATGTAAAAGTGTGTATCCTTCTGTAAAACATGTCTATAAAGATGCTACTGTAATGAAATCATTTTAGGGATTTAAACTTTGTTACGTTTTCCTAATTCCCCTCTGGAAACATGTTACTCCTAAATAGTTTTAGGTAGTATTAAGTACGGGGGTTAACAACAGTGGTATTTCCATCAGCTGTACAATTTGCAGCTCTGAGATTTAATTTCTTTGCAGGTTTTTTGTTGGGACATACAATGTGAATGGTCAGGCACCCAGAGAGAGCCTCCAGCCTTGGCTGAGGTGTGATGCTGAGCCTCCGGACATTTACTGCGTGGGGTGAGCATCTCTTTCTGGCCCGTCCTTCCAAACCTTGGCTGCGGGTCGCTTGGTTGTGAATCTGTAGCACGGAGGTGTGCGGCCAAGGTGCCGCGGCTGAGGAATGTTTGCGTTGCCTTAGCCCATTGCGCAGCTCCGGAGCCTGTGTTTGCACCGCCTGAAAAGGGGGTTATTCTGGTCCTGTTTGGACTGCCTGCCACTGCAGTGCTACAAAATCGTTAATGCCGTTCAGTTTAACACCAATACTAATTTAGCTGTACGTTTAACACAACTCTGAAGTCAGCATAACTGAATGTCAGTTTTCGGTTATAAATTTAGTGAGTATGAATTGATTTAGTTCTTTCCCAGAGGAACGGGCTAGAGAGTTATGAACAAGTGCATGGGTTCCTTCCTCTAACGCAGTTTCCAGGAGCTTGATCTGAGCGTGGAAGCCTTCTTATTCAATGACACGCCGAAGGAAGAAGAATGGTTTAAAGCTGTAACTGATAGTCTTCACCCAGATGCCAAATACGCAAAGGTAAACGTGGCTTTTGGGGAGGTTTTAGTGTGCAGTTGTTTTCCACTTGGGCCTCTTTTCCCTTTGCTTTTTCCTGTTCTCAGTTGCTGTGTCTTCCAGAGGCTCTGGCTGCAGGTTTTGTCCAGTCAGAACTGCTCTGAAGTAGGTGGTGGTGCTGTGCAGGGTGTGGAGGCAGGGGTCAGGACAGGAGCTCAGAGGGAGGCATCCGCGCGTAGAGGAAGCTCCTGCTACCTTGGGGGAGGAGGCTAGGAAGTACCTTAGCTCCTTCCATGTCTGTCTCCACAATGCACGGTGGAATGAGTTGTGAAGGTATCTTGGTAGGGATATTGCTTATGTTTTGGCTCCTGCTCCTTAGTTCTGCTTTGTCTTGTCACTGTTGTTGAAGGGAGGCTCCTTCCACCGGCTGTAGGTTTTGGTTTGGGCTTCAGCATCACTTGGTGGGGTGCTGGCTCCTTCCTGCGCTGCGCTGCAGGAGTGGCTGTGCTCTGTGAGCTGGGCTGTCAGATGAGCCTGGAACTCTTGTTTTCTTCAGCTGTACTTTGGTGATCCATGTCCTGGACCTGGAGGGGCGCGGGGGGGGAGATGACCTTCTCTCATCAAACCTCTCCCGTTCTAGTATGTAATGGAACAGGATCTGTTTTTCAGGTGAAATTCGTGCGGCTCGTGGGAATAATGCTTCTGTTGTATGTGAAAGCAGACCTGGCTTTGAACATCTCCGAGGTGGAAACTGAGACTGTGGGAACTGGAATCATGGGGAGGATGGTAAGAATGGCAGCTGCGCATGAGAAGGGGTGAGATTTTAGAGGAGCCCCAGAGAGCCCCTCTCCTTGGATGTAGAGCTGTTCCTCCGGCTAAGGCAGGCAGCTGCCTTTGGAAGCAGAGTGCTGTCCCTGTGCCAGCTCGGGGCGTTGCTAGAGGGCATTGCCATGTGCTCGCAAAGGCCTCGAGGGAGAATCTTCTCTGAAGGCTTTTTTGTCTGGTGGCATGTGCTGGGCTGTGTGGGGCCTTGCTCTCATGTGATTTTGACGCTGGCTGTGGTTTTGCCCAAGGCAAATAACACAAGGAAACATGAGCAGAAGAAATGTGTCTCTCCAGATTAGTTTTCCTGAGGAGGACTTCCTGGCCTCTTGCCGTTCCACACCACTGGAGTGAAGTCTCTGCCCTTTGCCTGTAGTTTCTGTGCACGCTGCAGCCATAACTTGTCAGAGCTAAGCCATGTGTTTCCCCTTCATTCACGATTTTTTTTTATGGTTTGTGTTGAAAGATCTAGTTCATCGCTAAATAGGTTTCAGGACTTGCTGAAGTGACTGACGAGCTCTCTTACTGATTTTAATTTCCTTTTGTATTAGCTAATTCCTGAATTACAAACCGAGTTCCATGTGCTTGCTTGCTGTGTTCCGTTGCTGTGTGCGGCCCCCACCTGAGTTACTGACTTGATTTCATCAAGTAGTCACCACTAATTGGTGTTTTCAGCCTTTTCCTTCCTCTGGAATTAAATGGTCTGCCTTCATGGCTTCTGGCTCATCCACTGCTAGTAACTCATTTGTGGATTCACCTGTGGTGTAGAAGTTTCTGACCAATGTTTTTGTCTTTATCTTTCAGGGTAACAAAGGCGGTGTCGCCATAAGGTTTAAATTCCATAACACCAGCGTGTGCATTGTGAATTCCCACCTTGCAGCTCACGTGGAGGAGTATGAGCGGAGGAACCAGGACTTCAAAGACATCTGCTCTCGGATGCAATTCTGCCAGTCGGATCCAAATTTGCCCCCTCTCACTATTGGCAAACACGAGTACGCCTGCCCCGTGACTGTGTGCATCGCTGCGTGTGGCAGGAAGAGCCTTGCGAACGAACGGGGTTGAGGTGCCCTCAGCAGGGGTGCGAGAAGAGGTGCCCGGGGATCTAATCGTCAGCCCGGCGCCCTGGTTTTGAGAGCGGTCACCCGCAGAGTTCTGACAAGGCGTTTGCCTTCTGGTGCTCTTCGGGCCTCGTTTTATTTCCAAGCACAAAGTGGGAATGGGGCAATAATGTGCATCGATTTCCCCGATGGGTTGTGGGACTTAGTGAGGAATATTAAAAGCGCTAGTAATGAAGAGGTAGTGACAGTCATGCAGAACAGGAATTAAAATCAGCAGAGGTAGAAAATGTAGCTTCTCTTTCAAGTTTTGACTCTTGGGAGAAGCAGACAGAGCATCCCCCCGATCAGGTGGAGATCAGACGAGCTCAGGCTTGCTTTAGATGGTTGGAGGCACGGCTGCGGAGCTGCGCTTCCGCTTGCGTTTTGGACATCCTCAGGCCTCTGTGCAGACTTCTGGTGTGCATTCTCTTTCAGTGTGGTCTTATGGTTGGGTGACCTCAACTATCGGCTGGAGGAGCTGGATGTGGCAAAAGTGAAGCAGCTTGTAGATGAGAAAGCGTTTCTAGAGCTTTGCCAATACGACCAGGTACTGACGTCACACCTGCCTGCAGGTGATGCTGAGGGTGCTAGTTAGAAACCGCACACGTGCTGCTTAGCCTTCTCGGTGCTGAGCACCTCCCTTTTAGCTCATATGGGAATTGTGCTTGAGCTTATTTAAAATGAATTTTTTTTGTCTTTTTTTTTTTCTTTTGTAGCTAAAGAGGCAAATGAATGCAAATGCAGTCTTTGAAGGCTTTACAGAGGGTGAGATTTCTTTCCAGCCAACATACAAATACGATGCTGGCTGTGATGACTGGGACACAAGGTACGGTGATTGCCTCATACGTGATGCTGCCAATGGCTATTGTTGTCGCTGAAGGAAGTAAAAACAAAGCTCAAGGGAATTGCGGATCTAACGGCTGTAAATAGGAACAGATCTGAGATGATTGCTGTTCCTCTCCCTTGGCTCCAGAATCCATCTCCAGTTCACATCTATTGATGTTGCTTTTCTTCCACTGCTATTCGTCAGATATTCCTCTTCTCTGAGAAGAGGAGGCTCAGGGGAGACCTTATTGCCCTCTACAACTACCTGAAAGGAAGTTGTGGTGAGCTGGGGGTCGGCCTCTTCTCGCAGATAACTAGTGACAGGACAAGGGGGAACAGCTGCAAGTTGCACCAGGGGAGGTTCAGGTTGGAGATGAGGAGAAATTTCTTCTCTGAAAGGGTGGTCAGGCATTGGAACAGGTTGCCCAGGGAGGTGGGGGAGTCACCATCCCTGGAGGTGTTTAAGGACAGGTTGGATGTGGTACTGAGGGACATGGTTTAGTGGGGAATAGGTGGTGGGGGGATGGTTGGACCGGATGATCCTGGAGGTCTCTTCCAACCTTAACGATTCTGTGATTCTATGATTTTATATTCCTAGCCTTTTTCTCAGGAATAATCCGTTGGGTTTCCTCTTAGTTAGATGTGTACAAAATTAACCAAACATTTTAGTTAGTTTCATTCTTTTTGTTTGTTTGGGTTTGGTTTGCTTTTTTCCCCCCAAGCAAAACTTTTGAGCTCTCTTATCTGCTGGTGCCTGCTGTACCTAGTCAGGGCAGACCGGCTGGTGCAGTGGTGCTGTGTGTAGCCCAGTGCACTCTCTGAAAGACTGCGAGAACCAGCATTCCTCTAATGCACTACGCTCTTCACAGTAATCTGGGAATCTTGTCTTCAAGTGCAGGAGGGAAATCTGTGCAGCAGCCAGTGGAAAAAAAAAGTTAAAAATAAATGTGAGCTTTAAATGTAGAGCCTGAGTTCTTATTTTTCATGGTTCCCATGGTCAGAAGCATCTCTGAGTATTGCTTTTGGATGTTAGTTGTATCAAAAGAACAGAAGAAAGAATTGCATCTCTGAACAAGTAGAAAGTAAAGCATGACTCAGAGACACCTAATGGCGCACAATCAAACTTTCTATAGCTACTCAAAGAATCTGCGGGAAATACAACTGTGACAGAGAACTAGCTCCAGGCCACGTCAGGAAAGCACGGAGTCTCTGGGGGAGCAGCGTTCTGCATTGTTACTCCCCCTGAACTGTGCCTGGAAACTGTCATTTTGACCTCTGTTTTAGTGAGAAGTGTCGCGTCCCAGCATGGTGTGACCGGATACTCTGGAAGGGGCAGAACGTTGCGCAGCTCAGCTATCGCAGCCACATGGCTCTGAAGATCAGTGATCATAAGCCAGTTAGCTCAGTGTTTGATATTGGGGTAAGTACCAGTAGAAAGGAAATAACTCTGCTGACCTCATCCCCTGTGTGGGGAGAGGGGGAAGGAGGAGGATTTCCCTCTCCTCCTGCTTTTATGGAGGCCACAGAGAACAATGGCTTATAAGGTGGGCTAGATAAGGTACCGAGATAGGATTGTTGTTCGCAGTAAGCTGGGGTTGTGTGAAGTGATATTTCAGTTAAGCAGAATAATGCCTGAGTATCTGTAAGTGTTCTTGCAGAAGCGTTCTTTTGCCTTGTTTCTTATTTGCCTAATAATTTTCTCAGAAAGTTGCAGTGCGGGAACGCTGCATCACTGACAGTGCAGTAGTGTGTGGTCAAAACCTTTTTTTTTTTATAACATAAAGCTGATCTAGTACTGTCTGTGTGACTGTCTTGCTAGTTATGGCAAGGTCCTTCACTGTTGGATCCTGAGGAGACCTTGTGGCGTTGGTGCTCCAAGCAGTGCTGTTCGTTGCTGGTGTGGTGTGCGGTGCCGCACTGCCAGGATCAGCGCGCTTCCTGTGCTCCCGACCGTGCTGCAGCGTGTGTCCTTTTCAGGTGAAGGTTGTGAATCAGGAGCTCTATCGAAAGGCCTTTGAGGAAATAGTGCGCTCCCTGGACAAGCTGGAGAATGCCAACATTCCCTCGGTGACCCTCTCCCGGAGAGAGGTAGGGTGTGTTTGCGTGCCATGAGTCGCTCAAGAACGTGAGCAGCCCCAGACCCCGGCGGTGTATCCCAGGGTAGGAGTACATTAGATGGGTTCCAGACCCCGGGCTCTGTTCCAAAGAAGTAGAATATTTTGACTTTGCGGTTTACAAGCCCTAAAAATACTCGTTTAGATGCAGGTAAATTCCATTCGTGGTGCCAGGCTGAAATGTAGGGTGTGTTACTGCCCAGGGTGGGGGCAGAGAGTAGAAGGGTAGTTTTGTGGCGCTTGCTCTGACTTGTTTTTCGAAACATAAAGTGTAAAATCTGAAGGATTTGGAGAAGGTCACAAAACCAGCATTTGCTGTGTGTTGGGGACTGGAGAAGATAAGCGATTGAGATGTTTGAGGCTACAGCTATTTTGTTCTCAAGTTTCATTGAGGTTATTAAGGGGAGGATTTGTTTTAAAGGGCTCACTGATGCAAATGACTTTAGCGTGCAGAGTAAGCAAATGTAATCCTGTGTAATCCTGGAAGAGACGGGATGCAGGAGCAGGAGGGTTAATCTGGGTATCTTGCTGCTTAATGATTAAACTACAGGACAGGAATTGCTGCTGGTGCTCGGCAAGGCGGAACTGGCTGGTGATGCTGACTGACATTTGTTTCTAGTTCCATTTTGAGGATGTCAAATACATGCAGCTGCAGGTAGAGAAGTTTACAATCCGCAACGGACAAGTGCCCTGCCAGTTCGAATTCATCAGCAAACCAGACGAGGAAACCTACAGCAAGGAGTGGCTCACTGCTAATCCCAGCAAGGGCTTTCTGCTGTCAGGTGAGCTCCTCGTTTTCATCTCACGTTAATGAGCTAATATTGTCACCTTCTGGCTTAGTTCTCTACGCTGTTTTGAGAATGCTATGCCTTTCTGCAGGCTTATTGGTTTAAGACCATTTTTAACTAATTACATGGGTTTTTTATCGTTGGCAGACGCTGAGATCACAATTGATTTGGAGGTGTTTGTTAATAAATCAACAGCTACACACTTAAACTCTGGAGAGGAGAAACTTGAAGACATCTTGGTCTTGCATCTTAGCAGGGGGAAGGATTATTTTCTGTCCGTAACAGGAAACTACTTGCCAAGTTGCTTTGGGTCTCCCATTCATATGCTGTGTTACATGAGGGAGCCGATCCAGGACATGCCAGCAGAATCCATTCGGAAACTTGTGAGTTAAAGACAAGATTCCCCTCCGAACCCACCAGAGCCATTAAAACTAGATGTTAAATCCCGTTTATTGCTAAGGAGCCTTCTTCCATTGCCCTGGTCTGTAGTCTGGGAATGCTGATACAGCTGGTGCTCTCCAGGGCACCCTGTGCACACCTTGCACTAGTTTTTCACATGGACAAACCAACCCATTTCATATAGAGAGCACTGACAGTAAGATCCTGTTTGCTCTGCCTGCACGTTTAAAAAAAACGAGTCCAACTTCTAGATATAGATCTTTTCCCTGGAGCCTTTGGCTTTCTCCAGATGGAACGGAGGTGTGTGTGTATGTGTGAGGCATGATGTGACGTTTCTGTAGAGCTGAGTGTACGTGGAGCGTGTTTATGAGAGCAGCTTGTTTTCTGTCTGAACTTCTGATATAAATGTACCTGTTGTAGTAGTCCCGTATGAAGACTGGTGAGTGAAGCCACACAGCTTCTTAACGAGTCTTAATTCTCAGGTGTACGCTCTGTGAAGCATTTTTTCAGAGTTGAATCAGAACTTGGTTCACATCAGAATGTGGTTTCTTTGTTGTTCTTTCTTTCCCCTCCCCACATCTCCTTCTCTCAGACCCTGATGCCACTAGAAATGAGTGATGATGCTGTTGACGGTGAAAAGCCTATGGACATTCCAAAAGAGCTGTGGATGATGGTGGATCACTTGTACCGCAATGCTTCCCAGCAGGTTGGCAATGTTTGTACTGGAAACACAAAATCATTTGTTTGCGTTAGGTTTAATTATGAAGAAGATGGGGTGATGGCAGTCACTGCTCACTGCGGATGTCTGGCCCGTGGCAGAGAGAGATAAGGGAGATCTGTGATCAGTGATCCTGGCACCCTGGGTTGCACTGTTCCGCGATGGTGACCTTGTCCGTGTGTGGCGTGCATCGGCAGCTGTCCTTCTGCACTGCTGTCCTCTGCAGCCTGACTAGAGCTGCTCGTGGTGGGGTTTGGGCTGATAACTACCGATTTGGAGAGATTTTTCCAGCCAGATGATAACGACGTTGCTCTATTTACCCAAGTAACTTTTATTTTCCTTGAGGCTGACTAAGGGTCTGCTTTGCAGGAGGACCTGTTTCAGCAGCCAGGCCTCAGATCTGAATTCCAGCTAATCCGAGATTGTTTGGACAAAGGAATGCATGATACCCTCTGTATCCTTTTAGACTGTTGTCCGGTAAGGCTCACTATGCCTTAGGGATCAAAGCTGAAAAAGATTTTTATCATTCTAAGCCACATGGTTTTTTAATTACCGACTCATCTCTGGCTAACCGAGACCTGCAGTCGCTCCCTGCTCCTTGTAGCCCGTACGAATGCCTCTGCTAGGTCCTTGCGGTGTTGGTGAATGATGTTGCTGAATTACCCACGTGTCCGACTGCCAGCGGAAGCAGCTTGCTGTGTGGAGTCAAGTGATTTAACTCAAAGCTGTGAACAATAGGAGTTCTGGGAGACCTAAGCAAGGGTGAATGTTTTAGCAGAAATAGGGCCAAAATAGATCATGCTGTGCTCGCCTCTTCCTTAACCGTCTTTGGATCAGTTGGCAGCAACCACTCGGTAGCAGAAGCCCTGCTGCTCTTCCTGGAAAGCCTGCCGGAGCCCGTCATCTGCTCCGGGTTGTACAGCAGCTGCCTGGAGTGTGCCAGCAGCTACCCGCTGAGCAGCCAGGTACGGCCGGCTTCGCTGCAAGGCTGCTCCTGTGATTCTGGAGGGAGGGGAGGCAAACGGGTTTGTGCCAGACCACTGACAGGTTTTTGCTCTCGGAAACTTAATCATCTGATAATAGAAAGGATCTAGACCTGGTGCTTTGTGGTTATTAAGAGCTGTTAGTATTTGCAGACAGGGTGATGCTGGTGGTAGATGAAGCTGCTAAGCCATTGCCATGTCTTCAATATACATGTTGTGGGTTTTTTTGTTGTTTTTCCCTCAGATCATCTCTAGCCTGCCAGTGTGCCATAAAAATGTATTTGAATATCTAATGGCATTTCTACGAGAACTACTGAAAAATTCGGGGAAAAACCATTTGGATGTGAACGTTCTTGGTAAGGCAAACAAAATAACGGTTGTGTGCAGAGGGACTTTGCAGTTTGTGTAACAAGACATTTCTCCGAAGTGAGCGCAGTCATGGGCTCTGCTGTTCTGAAGCATTTAATAATGACCAAATGGTCCATAGAAAAAATCAGGGAGTAGCCTCAAAAAAAGTTGTAAAGTGGCTCAGAGATGCGTTGGGTCTTCAGCTTAATCGTACCCCACTGTGAAGCCAGGCTGGCTCTCACTTTGACTAGTGGGGGTTGGTGGAATTACCCTTGATATCCTGCTGCTGATGGGCTCTTACTGTGTGTTTGTGTCTCTTTTTTCTTTTTCCATGCAGCTAGTATATTTGGTGGCCTGTTACTTCGGCCTCCTCCTGGACATCCTGCACCCACTATAACTGAAAAGAAGAAAGCTCAGCAATTTATCCATCAGTTTCTATTGAGAGAAGACAATTTACCGTGAATTTCAGATGCAGCTAATCTGATTTTTTAGATATCAAATTACTGTAATTTTTTTGTACAGTATACTGGCTTTTTTTTTTTTATATCACAGTATTTTATACAATCTATTGCTTTTGAAGGCACAGATCAGGCACTTTGAAGCAGATGTCACTGTTTAAGCTGTGTATCAAATTTCTAAATAAGCTGTATGTAGACAATCAAAAATATAAAAGCTGGTATTTACACTGTTATTTTATTTAACTTGTATTAAAAGTCAGAATTTTTAAGTCCTTGTTATTTAAATAAAAAGATCTTGTTGCATTTTTTCAGCCTATCTGCCCATTTTCGATGTTTGCTGCTTTAGGCTCTGGGTTTGTTGTCCATAATTTAAGGCTCGTTGTGAAAGGCCAGGAGCAGCCCCCTGCCACGGCGCAGTACCGCGGTGCTGCGTGAGCCCTTCTGTGGCCTTCCCACCTGCGTAACGCTTCGGGGCCACGTAGCAATGTGCGCTGGTGGTCCAAGGGAGGTAGGGGATCTGCAAGTAAACCTCATGAAGTTTAACAACAACAAGTGCTGGGTTCTGTACCTGGGCAGGGACAGCCCTGGCTGTACAGACAGCCTGGGGGGGGAGATGCTGGAGAGCAGCCGTGCTCGGAGGGACTGGGGGGTCCTGGACGACAGCAAGTGGAACATGAGCCAGCAGTGTGCCCAGGCTGCCAGGAAGGGCAACCGTGTCCTGGGGGGCACCAAGCCCGGCATTGCCAGCCGGGCCAGGGACGGGATGGTCCCACTCTGCCCTGCGCTGGGGCGGCCTCACCTCGAGTGCTGGGGGCAGGTTTGGGTGCCACAGCACAAAAAGGACATGAAACTGTTGGGGAGTGTCTCAAGCAGCATCTGGCCAACGCTCTCAGCCATCTGCTGTGATGGGGCTGGGCCTGTGTGGGGCCAGGGGTTGGGCTGGTGGGCCTTGGGGGACCCTTACAGCTCTGGAGATTCTGTGATTCTATGATTTGTCAAGCTCCTTGTAACGATAATATTTGCTTAGAGCAAACAAGGCAGTAAGGCATAATGATGGTATTTATATTTAAGTGTCTGTATATGCTAGTACAGAGAGCCTTTTTTAATTAACTCCAAATAGAAAGCAATAAGATTCTCATTCAAATCCTCCCCCATAGACTGTCTATCTCTATTTTCAGTTCTTACAGAGAGTTTGCTTCCAAGTGACCTTCTAAAGCTTCCAAACTTTTTGAATGGAAAGCGTCTGTAACATGTCAAGTCTACTTGACTCCCTTTACAACCAGTGGAGAGAAACAGGAGTGATTCTCATGTACATGCTAGGTTCAGGATATAAAATAATTTTGATGAATCATGCCCTAAAAGTGCCCATTTTTCTTTACTGACAATGAAGTAGCGATAACTGACGTTACAGTCTATGCTCTCTGCCTCCTTCTGTGTTTCTTTCTAAACATTTTAATTTCAGGGTTTCTAGCCTACCATTTTGTATGGACAAAACTCCTATTTCCTAAATGCGTAATGGTCAGGCTTTCAAAGACTCTTTTGTTTTAATGAAAATAAACGCTAGGTTCTGAGCAACCATTACAATGAAAGACCGATGGTACTATCTGCTGAGGGTTCTCGGTGGGGACCAGGAGTAACTAAGGCACTAGAGATGCCTGATAAACTAATATCACAGCTCTAAAGATAACACCTTCCGTGATCAGGAATGTCTAAAGCATTACAGTGAGCAATAGTGGGGGGTTTGTTGACTTTGGCTGTTGCTGTTCTCACAGGTTTTGCTAAAGTTGCAGAGGTGGCTACATAGACCATGTAATTAAGATCCACTCACTTTCCTTGTAGAAAACAGGATTCTCTAGATGAGATTAAAAAGAAACACATATTCCACTTTCATTTTATCTCCTATCTTATATTCATGAATAAAGACATTTATAAAACAGTTTCAGAGAAAAAATACTGCCATTGGAAAGGCGATCCCCTTCTAGCAGGGATAATAGTACTCATTTAATAACAACTGCGATACCATGCTAGACTATAGGTCCAGTCTCCTGTCTTCAGCACTGCTCAGTATAAGGTGGAAGTGTGTGTAACCGTACTCTGCCTCCCAGTTTACCTCCCAGAATAGGAAGAAAATCAGAAAGCATATGGTTTTCCCATTCTATTGCAATTCACCTGGGAAATAGCTATCAGCTTCTACACTGAGCAGAGTCATAAAGGACTAGTTAGGCAGCGACACCAGCTACATTTTAAGATAGGATTCCTCAGCAAAGATATTTTACCCAAGGACCTTACAAAACCAGCAGTAGTGGTGTGCTCTAAACTGTGGTGTCTCTTGGACTCAAAACTCAGGCGCATGAAGCTTTGCCCACAGCTGGGCTTCACCACTAGATGGAGGCATTTCTGCAGGCAACACCGAGAGCCGCGGAAGTGCATGGCAAGAGGTACTTTCTTTTGTAGGGTCTCATTTTATAGAGAACGTGAAATGGAAGGTTACTGAGAGCTGTGAAGTACTCCCTACCTGCAAGGTACATACAGCTGGGGGATGCAACTGCACAGTCTCTTCAGCATCGCGTTTTAGACGTGAATTTTAAGGGCAGGGTCTGAACAGCGCTCATCCAAGTGCTTATCTGCAGAGCGATGAAGTTAAAAGATAATATCTTGGACAGAAACTTTAATAAAGAAGGAAGTTTCTAAGATTCTGGAGCAATCTTCTAATGCAAGTGATGTTTCGTATTAGAAGGGCATCTAGGCACTCAGAAATAAAATGCGTCTGGAACCCTGACTTCTAAATGTTGACTTCAAACAGGCCACCAACCTGAGAAAGGACAGCAGCTTCCAACAGTTCTTCACCAAGAAAGCACGAGCAGGTGGTGGGTTTGAGCCACACGCTGGGATAGGAACTCTTCTTATTAAAAAGGTGAAAAACATAAAACAACTCAGAGGCTTTGGCGATCACATGAAAATGCAAAAAAATGCAGGTTGATCTTATTAGCATGCCATGTATTTTGGGTAGTGCCCACTAAATGAAAGAAGTTGAACGTATGCTGAGAAAAGCACAAAAGAAGAAATCACTCAACGCTATAGTCAGATAGAGCTGCATTAGAAACAAGATGTTTTCACAGTGTGTGTCTGTTAAAAGTTTAACATGTCCTGAGTGGCTAAAAAGAAAAGTGTGGGCTTTTCAGATTTTCTGATCAGGACTGGTTGCCTATTCTGGAGATGAATTTTCATTAAAAAAAAAAAAAGGTACTGAGCTCATTATAGATGTAACTGAATGAAATTTTATGGCTTGACCTATACAGAAGGCCAGACAAGCTGATACAATGCCCCTTGTAATCTTAACTCTGCCTCAGAGAAGATACAGCCGAAGAAAGGGAGCTTGGTGGTACAGTTTGAGTTTTAGTCCAATCTCTGCGTGGCTAATTTGAATCTTGTGTTTGATTTTTTTAATCTTAATTTCAAACAGCCAAATCAGCTGCAAAAAACAAGCAGATAAACGTATATGAACAGGAATCTCTGCTCACACAAGTCTGAGGACCAGCAGGAACACCGCAGGGTGGAAGTCAAGAGCATTGGCAAAGCAACGTGAGGAAAATCTATGGAGCAGTGGACATTCACCATCACTGAGTCCCAGACGAACTGTACCTTACACCACTAAGGGCACACAGCGGTACAGGGTGACGGAGGGCAAACGCTGAGACAATGACTCCCCATAACTGACAGCATGTAAGTTCATAATGAACCAGGGCCCGTTCTAACCTTTAAAGGAGATTCTGGGGCAAATGACCCCATTAAAAATTCCGTCAAGCACCACAGTTACAAGCTCAGTAACGTTTCAGTCACTTCAACTCAGCATCAATCAGAAGATTCTGCTTCCCAAGATAAAATCCTACCCTGACATCTGGATTCTATCATTTCAACCTGATACGTAAATCTGCTTTCTGTGAGGCACATGTTGAGTGCTAAGGAAGATAGAAGCATCTAAATATAGTAAGAAATGCCCAGCATCTAAAAATAAATGAGTCAGTGGCAAAAACTCCATTCCGAGTAAGCTTTGCAATAGAAAAAGACAACAAATAACTACTAGATATAATACATCCTAAACATAATGAAATTAAGTTGGTAGATCAGATGTGATTTGCTAAATACAGCATTTATAGATGCTTAAATCTTTATGTCTTTGCAGCCTTGGAAGAACTTCTCAAGGAGCTCTCTAAGGTCTGTGCTATGTCATTTTCTCATCAGGTGACACAGTGATAACGGAAGGGGAGACAGGCAGGGTGCCACGATCAGAGCAAAGTGCTCAGGAGCTGTCCCGGGGTTTGGATCAACAACTCAATATTTACCATCTTGAGTATAATACCACCCATTTACTATTCTTTTAGTGAAGGCAGTTCAAGGATGATCAGTAAATAAACCCAGGGACATACGCCCCTCTGCTCTTAGAAAGTCGTTTGGTGACCCTTACGTGCCGGCAGCCTGCTCCTTGTCACATCACTCGTTACGTGAATTTGGGCAAGCTGACCATTTCTGTCTCCGAGATGTGTATTCCAGACCCATGTCTCCAGAAGAGATGCAAAGGTAGATTTGTCCAAGTAAGGGCTGAAAACCACAATTCACTCTGCATCCTGAAACATGTCTGGCACTTCCAGAACAAGCAGTCATGGTATTTTTATCTTAGCACTGCAGAAATATTTGTAAGTGATCATTTTTATCAGAATGATAATGACACATTGAAGGTACTGCTCAGTTACAGACAGGAAAAGAAGTAGCTGTTTTTTTCAAATTCTTTATTTCTACTACTTTGTAGTTCCCTACACCACTCTATTCCCCCAATCTCAGTAACAAATATTCCCAAACATTATAAAGTTCTTTCCAAATAATGTCTTCATAAAATAGAGAAATGGTGTTTTAGTAGATACCGCCTACACACATAGATAAGGAGGCCAATTTTTAATAACATTTAAGGGCTAAAAGCTTACAAATATTCAACATCTAAATCCTATTTAATTTTCTAAATAAGAACTAAGAGGTCTTTTGTAGAGTTCGCAGAGCTTTGGCAAACTGCCTAAAAGCACAGCTAGATATCCCATGAGATTTTCAAAAGTGACTGAGCACATAACTCTCCAGGAAATTAACAGCAAGGTCCTGACTCCCACTCTTATTCTAACCAGCACAGGTCTAAAAAAAGTTAGTGCTCTAATTCGTACAGCTCTGCTAAATACTCTTGAAATTATATCATTTGTTTAGTCAGAGAGAAACAACTGGAAAGCTGTGACAGGCTGAAAACTGGGAGCACAATGAATCAGAGCTGGCTTCACACACTTAACCCAACAGATGCAGATAAGGGAAAATACACCCTGGAGTTATTTGATGGGAACAACTCTTGCAAACTGCCAACGGACTTGTCTGGACAAGGTAAGCTGAGTCAAACAATAACCTCACAGCAATGAGATGTGCCTGAGCTGCTTTCCAAGATTCCTTCAAATCATGGGCAGGGATTCTTCTCTCCCTTATTTGAGCTGGAGCTGCAGTTCCCTGACAGCACGCTATGAAAATGGGTTAGTGAAGTGCCCACAGAAGTGAGAGGAAACACACGGAGAAGCGCGCAGCAGAAAGGACTGAAGCCTTTAGGGAGCCTTGCTGCCATAGCGTAAGGCAAGAGGAAAGGATGAGAGGGAGGGCAGCTGCTCCTGGGCTGCGCCTCACTCCTCCTTAGGCCGACAGAGCTTACTGGGGGCATCGTGGAAAGGAGAATATGGCTCCAGGTTTACAAAGACTTTTCCAAACTCTTCAAAATTGGGTTGGGTTTTGTTTTTTTTTTATCCTCCTCTGGACTTCTCTTTGGAAAGGGAGTACCAGACCCCACTTATTTCAGTGGTATATAAATAGATCCATATTTCTTTAAGGCAGATAAAGGTACTGTTTAGATATAATTATACATATCTATGTGCACAAATACCTGTAATTTCAACACTGCTGGATTATGTTAAATCTACTAAGTCAAGTGAAATAAATAGTAAGTTTCCCTAAAACCTTTTCATTCCTTGCAGCCTTTGAAAATGCCCTGGCTGAGCACAGGCGGCTAAAGTCCCTGCCTAAATATTTTCACAGCTAAATCTATTTCGAGTGTCATATTCCGTATTGAGAACACAACGCCTAATAAATACATTTTCTCTGTCTTTCAGGGAAGCAGCAGAGGCAGAAAAGTGTAAGTAAATGTATTTCCTTTCTTCCACGAAACAAAGCCAAGTGCTGTACTGATAAGTAAAACTAAAAGGTCGTATTTATTCATTCTCAGGTCACGCCAGAGTTGTTCAAGGTCTGCCAGATGTTGCCACTCTCGTGGAGGATAAGGTAATATTGAGTAACTGTTCATGTCATTTGCCTTTGTACAGACACAGAAGAATAACGGGTAGGGAGAAAACTACTTGTTTTCCCCTCCTGTAAGGTCCCAGAAGCTTTCCAGAGCTCCTGCAGTTGCCAAAGGTGTGAAGTGGTACCCTCCACAACCCTTGGATCAGCCCCTATACTGTTGGTGGTGCTTCCAAACATGCATGTGCTTCTGCACGGAAGGTGGTCTCTGTGGCACAGAACTTCTTTCTTGCAGGTTACGGATGTTACTGCTTCCCAGGTTCGTGGCACAGCCAGAGCCTTTCTGTTGTCTTCCCAGTTCACAGGAACAGACTGAGGCCTTTAAGTACTGGACCTGATTTTCTCATCATACAAACTTGGCGCTTAGATTTCTGAGTCACGTTCCCCTTTACTCATACACAGGCAGAATAAAGATCCTGTAAAGTACTTGCAAATTCACCATGTGCCTATTTAGGTGTCACTTTACAGTGTAAGAAAGCTATTAAAAGACAGTAGCACAAATATGAGTCAGGCCCAGCGAATTCAGTGAGGTTAATCCTGACTGTACTGGAGGGTATCAGGAAAAGGAGTGGTCAGTCCTGGAATCTCCCTATTGAAAATCTAAGAGAATGGAGCCTTTTTTTCTTAATTTCTCATCAGTTGAATTTCCTTGCTCATTTATATCTTTGTAATCTGTTTCTGCTATCTGCTTTACAACAGACCCTGTGTTTAACTTGCTGTGTATCTGCAGAGCCTTACCCAGGAATTGGTTTAAAAATGAGGTGACTGTCTTTAAAGATTGTTACAAAATGGATGTGAAGGGGACAGTTGTTACAGGTCTGCAGTGAAGACACAGGAAAATACAGCATCTCTGTCAAGAATAAGCATGGCTCTGAAGCAGGACAGGTTACTATCAGTGTCTGTAAGTGTGGGGAGTTACAATAGGAATGAAAGAAGAGCAAGTCCCACGTGAGATTACCATGGAAAAGCCTAAATGAATCAGTCAATGATGTCTCATTGAATTTGAAAAGACTTTAACTCCTTTGGATTCCTTTCAGTGTCTCTGCCCTGAAATTCAAGCTCATGTATCTATTTTTATTTTAGTAGTATTGTAGTATTTTTATTTTGGTAGTTGTTAGAAAACAATTTGTGCGCATGCACGCATGTGCGCATGCATGTTCACCTTATGGAGAAACTCTTTCCTAGTAAATCTGCGTGGGGAAATACCAGAGGAGTCACAGATGAGAACCAGGCTTTCAGCAGAGTTTTTTGTATTAAATCACAGTGTGTTACTGATTATCTTGTAAGTGACAAATGCTGGTGTGTGCATTATTAAACCCATACCCTCGGTGACACCTCAGCCCTGTTGTAGAGTCCATCCATCTTGAAATCACTCAGCCTGTGTGTGGGAAGTTCGGAATTTTCTGAAGTACCGTGCTGAATCAGGGCCCTGACGTACGGACTTTTACAAACTGAAGCCATATGGGAAGACAACAAGGGGGTGACGTTTTCAAGGCTTGGTTCTTTACAGAGGAACACATTCAGCTTCTATATATACACTGACACACCGTAATACATTTACACAAAAGGCTGGAGTGAACATCTACAGAGGCGGACCCAGCTCCTTCCATCCTACTGAACACCTATATTCTTTAGATTTAAAGAGATTTTTTAGGTTTGTTAGTTATGTTAGATCATGTGTGGCCTCTCAACTGCTCTGAAGCCACAGCTACAGTCCCAGCTTCTACCAGCAAAACTGCGTCAGTGAGAGACAAAAAAGTGATTGTATTCCTAATACAGCCATGCAGCTAAACACATTTATCCGACAAAACACTATCTTACATCGCTCCACAAACTCGTATAAACTGTCCTCACAATAGCAGTACTTTTCCTGGTTATTTGAGGGGCACTGCTGTTCCAGTGTCAATGTAAATGAGCGCAGCAACCCTGTACTGGATTGCCAAGCACTTGACCAAAGGCAATTACACTTTAGACATTACTTAAAATTAAATTAAATGTACATAATTTATTAATAAGTGAGAGCTTAGCTAATTGTCTAGACTCATCATAGAGTGAATGAAGAAAAGCAGGCCCTTCTGATGGAATCATTAACATTACTCTATGGTAGGACAGATGAATCATGTCTTAGAATAACTCCAACATAAACACATACCTTTTGGAACCATGTGTGTTACACTCCTCAAGTAAATACGACCTTATTAATTATCAGGACCTCAACCTTGCTACGCAGGTATTATCATATGTAAATGTAATTACAAAATTGGCTCTTTGGCTGTGAACTTTCCTTAAAATAACACACTAAAAAAAAGTTGTGAATTTGTAAGAAAAAGTTCAGCATTGGTTTTATATTTAAATAGAATTAATGACCTGTATGGGGTAACAAAAGTTAACTTAGAAAGGTCATCTACCCCCAGGATACAGGCTCTATTTGAATTAAGCAATGTAATCGCAAGACACATAATCTAATGAATGTCTTCCAAAATCAACAGTCGTGCTTGCACAGCCAGCAAGGAATATCACTCAATAACTGCAATGAGTGAAGAATTCTTGGTTCAATTGGTGAGAAGAAAAATAATACATCCTATTTACTCTTTTCATTCCAGTTTCCAAGCAAAGTTCCATGTTTTATTTTACCTTCAATCTTCTGTGTATGCAGTGATAATAAAAAACCAAATAACAAAAAAAAAAACCCAACAACCTTAATTTAATACAGATTTACATACGCATTACTGACATCTACTGGGCAAAGTCATAACCAACTGTCCCACCTGAACGTGATTTTCCCCGTCCTCAAGCAATTAGAGGCCCAAAATTTTGGAAGAAGTAGATGTGGATTTTATTCCCACCATTTAAGATCCAAGTGCCCATAGTAGAAAATATTGTGACAATTAGGAAGTTCCTGCTGCAAGACAGTAATTACCTCACATCAGTTGTAAATTATGCCATTTTATCTGAAAAATTCTATCTGAAACACAGAAGATGTAGCAAACATCAAAGTTGTGAACAAGAAGAAAACAAATTAAACCATGCAACGCTTTACAACAATTATAATAATTACCCAAGTTCAGTAACCCACAATAAACAACATCCCAAACCAGCTGGTCAAGGTAAGACTTTCTACAAAGCAGAATGAACTAGAGGTTATGATCATTAAGAACAAATAAATGATTAATAATTGGTACTTCATGGTTAATAATTAGCCAGTCATCTCACAATTTGGGCTGGCCTTTCCCTTTCCATAAATAGCATCCTAATGACCAAGGAGAGCCCTCGCTTTCCTGCTAGCATCACTGCCCTAAACTGCATTATACCATCCATAATGGCATTCAGTGGAACCTGGCAAGTCTACGCTCAAGAAAACTACGAAGCATTTCTGAAAGCTCTTGGTAAGTGTCTAGCTACCTTTGAAATAATTTGAACATACACTTTGTATGACACTTTTAATTACTGTATTTCTATGTTGGGTTATTTTGTTGTTGTTTGCATGACAAACAACCCCCTGCCAGATAAGTCTGTTATGCCTAATTTGGAAATTAAAAGAAACTGAAAATCATCCAGATGGATGTAGAAAGGTTAGACATAACCCCAATCCCTATCTTAACATGAGTCCCTCATGAAAGAGGTATATCAGAAATCAGGTTGTTTTGATTAACATGTAACTTTATAGGTACATTTAACTAGAAACAAGTTGTCAATGATGTACGCAGATTTCCAATGTGCTATTAGTAGTGCAGGCACTTCCTACAGCACTAGTGACTAACACATGCGATAGCTGTTCAGTAATCTGTAAGGAACAAGCTTGGTGGTTATGACTTTGTAGGTGCCTACAGTAATAAAAATGCACTTACCCTCTTGACAATCTTGACAAAACATTCACATTGGGGTTTTTAAATGTATATAAGAGATGTTCAATAGAATAAAACTCAGTTACAGTTGAAAAGCCTAGTCCTACAGTATGACGCCTGAACCAATCCCTCTACCGCTAAAGACGATACTCTCAAATCATGCCAGAGACACCCGGATAAGGTAGTTTGAGGTTATTTGCACTGTTGCAGCTCTGACTAAACAGATAACCCCTACCTCCAATCTCCCTGGGAAGAGGCGAGGGAAACAAAATACACACATGGTTTTCTTCATGAAGAAAAGCCTTCACATGGCAAGCTGTTACTGAAAGAAATAATACATATTCTGACACAAGATTAATAAATGTAGAATCAAAGTCAATACAGACTAGATGTAATGGAACAATATGCCCATAGAAAAGTGAGCAATCCAAACCAGACTTTGCCTTTTAACCTGGACATCACTTTCTATTATTGGTTAGTATCTTCTGCACCTTCACTGGAGAAAAGAATTTGCTATTTCATATCAACACACTACTTCATAACAGAAAAAGTACTTTTTTGCCTTTTTCACAGCCTTGCCAGAGGATCTTATAGTAGCCGCCAAAGATATTAAGCCTGTTGTTGAAATACAACAAAAAGGGGATGACTTTGTTGTGACATCAAAAACACCCAAGCAATCTGTAACTAACTCCTTTACGCTTGGAAAAGAGGCTGACATTACTACCATGGATGGCAGGAAGCTAAAGGTAATATATTTCAGGAATGGGTGTGTCTCTTTATTCATCCTTATAATGACCTTCAGTTTCTGTGTACGAGTGAAACTTGTTTGCACCATTTCCGTTAGCATACATTTCTATCATTTCCACAAACAAAAATGCTTCTTCTGAAACTTACTGAAGTGCCTTAGTATTCAGTTTAAATTAGCAGGTGTGGTTATAAAGCATCGGTATAGTTTACTTCCTATTTATGTAGTTCCTTACTTACTCTAATTGAATTCCAAAATCTAAATTTGTTTTCTCATTTTTAAATCTGCTTCAACAGTGCACTGTGAACATGGTAAATGGGAAGCTTGTGTGCAAATCAGACAAATTCTCTCATGAGCAAGAGGTTAAAGGAGGTGAAATGGTGGAGGTAAGTGTTAGAAAACAATGGCATATTAAGAAAAATCTCAAGGAAAAATGTTTTCTGATTAGTTCTTAGTGTAGGATCAGTACCTTAAAAAAATCCTGGCCCCAAAATTACTACATTACTTGCAGAATTCATTACAGGTGCTTAAATCTGCAGATTCAAACTAACCACGGTTAGTGCAAAATACTATTAGTATCCTTTATTATTCCTGTTTCTTATTAAAACCAATTGCCTTAGACTCTCCTTTAAAGACTACTCATACATTTGATACATCCTGCTCAACAAATCGTTTTATTAATTACTGCCCTGGGGCCAATTCTAGGCACTGAAACATGAATGGCTTTAGCAGCTGAGCATGTTGCAGAAAGACTTCTTATAAATTCCTCTAGATTACTACATCAGGGTTTCCACCCTTAGCTTTATCCACCATGTTGGCTCTGCAAAGACAGCAAAGGCTGACTCAAACCTGAAAATCTGTAATACACTCATTCCACCTACAATTCTTCAGAGTTCTTTAGTTCTAAATTGTTCTGTACTGACAAAAGCTTTTCTTTATAGAGTTCAGCTCATTAGGCTTCTAAGTGTCCACTTGGGTAAGGACTACTACAAGAATGACAGCTAACTACATTGAAGTTATGTGTTTTGGACATAGAATTTCCTAAGATTGTTTTGAGTATCTCAAACTAGTTTTCTATCATTGAGTAAACAAAACACCAGGCTACAGCGCCCATTACTGTTTGGGACAGGGTATTTCTATTATAGGAAGCACATCTTTCTTGTAGTATCTATGATAGCCCTTAAAACAGAGTAATAAAATGTAGTTGATGATGGCTTTTGTATTTAGATCTTCCATCTTCAAAACTAGTTCTGTAAAACAAACTTCCTTGGTATGAATGTTATACACATATTTATCGGCAGGTACTATAAATGTATTTTCTTGTGGAATAAGACAGATTTATACATGAATTACAGAAACTTCTGGACATTTAGCTAGAAATAGATTTCCTGAAGTCTAAATGAAAACCAAGTTATCCATATTTGTCTTCTACAGACTATGACTTTTGGTGGAGTAACACTTGTCAGAAGAAGCAAGAGAGTTTAAAAACAGATCAACTCCTGTGTGACATCTTTAGATACCTGAAATAAAGTGCAGTTTCCACAAGGTGTGATCTTTGTTATCTGAAAAAATGGTAGAGGAGAGAATTATGACCTCTACTCTCCCTTCACACACACATCACATCTGTAAAGCTGTTTCCTCTGAGTACCCTTCTATACCCAAAGTGACAGAAGTCTGCCTCCCAGACAACCAGATCTGGGCATTAACTGGAATATTATGATTTATCATAACCATCCTTGGGAGCAGACAAAAGCGGATATAAGTGCTTCTTGATTTCTCACATACTCAGTGAACAAATTCAGCTTTAGTTCTTTTGTCTAGTAAAGTTTAGTCTTCTACTAAAAATCTTTTCTCTATAATCTAGCCCGCAAAGAACAATTACACATTTGTTTAGCTGATCTGCACCACATGTCTGTAACAGAAATAGAAACAGTAATATTTTAAAGCTGTTAAGTATTTAATAGTCATCAACAATTATAACGTAATAATAGGCATGACTGCTCTTAAACTGAAGTACACCAGAATACAATTAAACAAGGGCAAAGGGAATTAAACAGTCTTCCAATGTGCAACGTACTCCCAATATCTGCTTGTCGCAGTTTGTGAAGATCAAGTACAATGTTCAGATTATGTGTCTGCTGAAGTATAAAATGCCCAGGATCCATGCCTATAATCATTTCTCTGTTCACTGCTGATTAGATCCTACAGCCCTATTTCATACTTATTCAAGTCATTGCAGGTATTTAGAAATGGTCTTGGGTGCGAGACCTCCACGAAAAAAGCCACTGGACTGATTATGCCACTTAAAATCCTCATGGGGACATTTTATTTGAATTAAGAGTGCTGAGTCTACATCTTCCTATGCTAGAAGAGCAGTTTGCGAGGGGGGAGGTTGTGCTTTAGTTAACAACACTTGCAACATGATATAAGCAATCCGAGAAGTATATTCTTATTCTGGGATAAGGCTGTCCTCATGGGGAGTTTTACTGGTGTAACCTTGCAAGTATCACTGTGTTCATTTTGCTTCCCAGGCATTTCTAATGCTAAGTACACTTTTGCAGACTAAATTAAATTCCACGTGAGCTACACATAAATAAGAACAACAGAACAGAACTCAAGGCACTGGTAAAATTCAGGAAGAATGCTGCTTTAAATCATTGGTACGGCAAAAAAAAGCCATATAAGAGCTTGAAACACTTCTGTTTGGAAGTTGCTGGGTAACTGCTGCTAACTACACAGCGAAACACTACAAAACAGAGCGTAGTTCTCCAACAGCAAATTCACAGAACACTGCAAGTCTTCAGTGGTCAAATGCTGTATCAGTAAGTTGTAGGATACAAAGTATGAGACACTTCAAAACCTGTTACAAAACAATTATTTGCTTGTGATGCATTGTGACATAAAATGGGATTGTCCTTAAAGCAAAATGCATATGCATTTGTTTGTTTTTAAAAGGAAAGTTAAGGTCTTATTGTGGCTCAGTGACCACTCAGATATTCCCAGGTCACTTGACACTATCTGCCTTGCAAACTCGCTTCTTCCCTATTCAATCGCGTATCAAAGTTCAACCTCAGTACATGACGCCTGGTATACAAAGGGGTTTTAAGTTATAGATACTACATACTAAAAACACATGAATCCTATTGAGAACTTAAATTGATGCTAAATCATTCTAATTTGAAAGCACTAAAAATTCTTAAAAGAGTACTTCACCTTACTAGCTTCACAGTTGCAGTGATTTAGTATTTCTGACCATCGTGCCAATCTTTTCAATCCAACAGCAACATTCTTCTGTCACAGGACAGCTCAGATTTAGGGGAAATATTCAGTGCAGTTCCTTACATGAAGCAGTCAAAACCTGAAGGATTTTGATCAGACTGTGAACCTTGCCCCATTGCCCAAAGTTGTTAATCGTTTCTGGATGACAAACCCTTATAGGTTTGGACAATAGTATCGGATCTGCTCTTCCACAAAATCAAGTGCATTTTTCCGCAAAGGACTTCATGAGAATATTTATAATCTTACTTTGATCTTGTACAAAACTGTTCCTTTCCAATTTGAAAAGCTCTGAATGGGTAATCCTGGCAGCAACTATTTCTATCCAATCTGAAACTCCATTCTTTGGTGATTCTGTTGTTTTCCACAATGTCTACAGAAGGAATTTTTTCTGCTTTGCATCATGCACTCTCATCATAATTTCAGTCTCTAACGTGCTATCTTGGTTTGATTTTCATGTTCTTTTGCTGACTTCTGTAAGCAGATCAAGCAGATCTGTGTATATATCACACAGGGTAACGAACTCAACCTGCTGCTAGCATAGAGAATAACGTTAACAGTAGATACTAGATGCAGAAAATGTGGTCAGAGACCCCTCCACCTCTTTTGTGCAGCGTGTCGAACACAGACCACTGGGCACACAACCACCATCATTTCCGTCTTCAGAAGAGCAGCATATATAGTGGATACCACAGCTCCTATGGCAGTGACGGAACCTCAGCTGTCATTCAAAACCTGTAGAAATGTCAGGCAATTCCGAGTGTGAGATTGCCAGGATACAATCAGCCGTGTCCACCCACCAGCTTGCACTCACGTTCCTCCATTAAAAAGTGAAAATACACTAGTGACAGACATCAGGGCTGCATCAGCGCTAAGTCTTCCTCTCCCATCTGCAGCTTGCTGAAAATTCCTCACACCAGCAGACGCAGACACATTGCTTTATTGAACTCCTCACCAAATCACCCGTAACCGCTGACACAGATCTGCCATCTATCTGCCTACGTACCTGGCCGTGAGTCACACATTAAGGTGTTAAGAAATGATCTCTCTACCTGCCTACTTTATTATTCTCATCACACTTTAGGCTTTAGGAAAAAAGGGCTGGTCCTTTGCAAATAGGGCTGCTCGACAACTGTCTGATGAAACCTCCTGGGGCACAACAACGCTCTCGGTAACGGGGCCACAGAACAGCGATCCCTGAAGCCACGGGACAAGGCCTCGCGCCCCCGACACCCCAAACTGCCACCATGTNTTGCACTCACGTTCCTCCATTAAAAAGTGAAAATACACTAGTGACAGACATCAGGGCTGCATCAGCGCTAAGTCTTCCTCTCCCATCTGCAGCTTGCTGAAAATTCCTCACGCCAGCAGATGCAGACACTATTGAACTCCTCACCAAATCACCCGTAACCGCTGACACAGATCTGCCATCTATCTGCCTACGTACCTGGCCGTGAGTCACACATTAAGGTGTTAAGAAATGATCTCTCTACCTGCCTACTTTATTATTCTCATCACACTTTAGGCTTTAGGAAAAAAGGGCTGGTCCTTTGCAAATAGGGCTGCTCGACAACTGTCTGATGAAAACTCCTGGGGCACAACAACGCTCTCGGTAACGGGGCCACACAACAGCGATCCCTGAAGCCACGGGACAAGGCCTCGCGCCCCCGACACCCCAAACTGCCACCATGTCAGCTCGTTGTGCTGGGCGGTGGCGCGGAGCGAGCCATGGCGCTGAGGGGCGCCTGCGTGGGGCGGGAGACACCCCCTCTCCTCAGGGCGGCGGCGGCGGCGGCGGCACATCCTCCATCTTGCCCGCGCGAGGAGCGTAGCTCGCGCGCTTCTCGCTGTTTCGGCGGGAAAAGCCGGCGGCCGCCGGGCCGGAACAGGGCGCACGCGCGGGAGGGCGGGGCAACGCTCCCGCTCGGGTTGTGAGTGACGGCCGGCGGGCGTGTACTGCGCGTGCGCGCGCTCCTGGCCAAGCGACAGCGCACGCGCGCTGAGGGCAGGGCCCGGCCCGGCCGTTTC
>VWZZ01003784.1:36226-52107 GCA_013399095.1 Psophia crepitans | reverse complement strand
TGGCGGGCTCGCTAGGCCGCGCGGGCGGCTGCCGCCGGGGGGGCGCGGGGGCCCTCCCGGAGCGACGGGAGGGGCAGAGGCCGGCCCTGCTCCCTCCTTCTGCTTTACCTTTCGCTCTGCCTGGCCTTCCGCGCCCTTCTCCATTTTCCTCTCCCTCCTCGCGATGCCGCTCTGTTTCCCTCCTCTCCGCGCGGATCGGTTTCAAAACGACGCGCAGAGAGAACAAAGCTGGGCCGAAAGAAAGTGGAACTCCCGTGGCCGTGTTTGAGTTGATCCAGCGGGAGATGGAGGCGGGATTTGCACCCCCGCCTCAGGGCCAGCCGCCCGTGCCCCTCAGCACCCCGGTACCCGCCGGGGCTCCGGGTGCTCCTTGGAAATGCGGCGGTTGTTGCTGGAAGGGGGGGAGAAACGGGTCGGTGTTTTGCTCTGGGTGCCCCCAAAACTCTTGGCTAGTCGGTTCCGTTAGTATGGTAATCGCTGCCGGTTCGGGCGGAACGTTATTGTTTTAATTGTTGTGCACCGTGTCCTCGACACAAGGCGGGGGGGGGACGAACACACCAGCGTTTTTTCTCCATAATAATTGTTTTGTAGCAAAATTCTGTAGGGAGTAAATATCTGCATCAACCCAGTGAAATAACTTTTCATAGTGACTTAAAAAGCGTGCATTGCACACGTTCTTATTTATTGCTTGGATTTATTTTTTTTTCATGAGCTGCTATATTTCTCCATTTCTCTCTTGCAGTTGTGGTCCTTTTGTGTTTGTTACCAGCTGTGAAACCTGTATAGAGCATATTGCTATAGAACCCGCCTGTGTTTTACATTATTGTAGAACCATGTGGAAGTCCCTGTAAGGTCTAGTGGTATAAAATGCAAGTGCATTTCAAACTTGGTGCCCAGGCAGCTTGCATGAAAGTTGTTCTGCAGCAGCAGTGTGGGCACAACGAAATAAATTAAGGGCCTTATTGTGGTCAAAAGCATAAACAGCTCCAAATTAATTTTAGTTTGTTATTTTATTTTTTTTAAGTGAATTTTTTTCCTCTTTCCAGTAGTTTATTTTCCTGTAAGAACAGTCAGGGAGGACTGTTACTTCCAAACTTCTTAAGATAACATGCATCCTGTTGAGGCTTTCACCGTAAGCTTGTGATTAGGTGGTGTGTTGTGAGATCTTGATGCTGGTTGTCATAGTTGCCTTCAGCCATCATTGGCTCTATGCACTGCAGATTCTTTCCCAACTGATGAGAAGGAGAAATGAATAGCAGTAATTCTTTCATACCACATAAATATGGTATTACATCTTTCTCATACCAGTTATTGTCCTCAAATGACACAAAAATACACATAAAGAAGCTGATGTGATTAAGAAACCTCTCTGTTGAGGTAGTTCTTTCAAGTATAGTTACGGATCCGTGGAACAGTTTTGGGCTCAGCTCTCTAAAGCCACCTCTTTGGAAAAGCTATCCTAAGGGCATGAATGGTTACTCACTCAACTTTTGTTCTATTTGATGTGGTTGTAAGTATTGATTATTCTATGGCAATGAGTTTATGTGACTGGTTTATTCTTGTATTGTTCCTTTGGATCTTATAATTGATGTTTGCATATTGCAAAATCCGTGTCAATAACATTAGTTCTAGGTTGGTTCTTCTTGCTTTCTGTCCATCTTTGCTAGTACATTCTGCGTTGAATTGACTAAAAGGCGTTGCTTCTCAGTTTACATTTATATTTTAGAACTATGCTGAACACTGGTTTCACAATGCCGGGGTAGTTCTTAAGCATCCTGAGTCTTGAGTGTTTCAGAAAAGCCTAGTGTGTTGCTCAACAATGAACTGCTCAAACCCTTTTTTTTTTCCCAAAAAACATTTTGCTACATACATCCTCTACCAACTGCTTCCAAAAAGATGGGTGTTCATATTGATGGTAGACTTTTAATTTTGGTATTTTTTTTTATTTGGTGTATGTTTTGTAACACCTAAAGTAGTGAAAAAACATATGAGATGTTTGTGATGTTCTAGGTCTGAAGACTTGCGCCGTGAATTTGGTCGTTATGGACCTATAGTTGATGTATACGTTCCACTTGACTTCTACACTCGTCGTCCCAGAGGATTTGCTTATGTTCAATATCCTTTCTTCAGATGGCTGATTAGTGAGGGGTGTTGAAGTTTGAAATTCAAGTTTGTGTAAGAGGTAACAAATCTAAATGAAAAAGCAGTTTACTTTTGTGTTGTATCTAATAAGTGTCTTACTTATATTGTGGTGTTTCGTTATTTTTGAAGATTAACTTCTCTCAATTGTTCTTTGCCTTTTTGCAAAACTTAAATCAAGTCCAGTAATATAAAAAGCTTGCTTGTGTCACTGAAATTAATACTATATGATTTAAATGAAAAATTATCGCTGACTCAGAATTGTCTAGCGCGTTTTAATTATCACTGGTATGTAAGTAAACTTGTGCTTAGCAAACTGTGGCTGGTATTCATTGTTAATTTAACAAATGGAAACTGGAATCACTTGATCAAAATTGGATTGTGTAAAAAAATGAGGTGAACTTCTTTCTTTAATATTGTCCCCTAATTTACTGTCCTCTGTTGTTGCCTCAGAATGTAAAGCTGTACAGTAATGGCGACCCCAAAGAGAAAGCATGAAAGAACCTTTAGAGTAGAGTTCAACAATTAAGGCAAGTAGACAAGCCAAAGACCTCTTAAGGATCAGGCTTGAAGAGAAGGGAGAGTTTGGGAAAAGAAAAAATAAAGAAAAGCTGGAAGAAGGACAAGCCATAATGGGAGACAAAGCTTCGCTTTATCCACAAAAGGGGGAAAAGGTTGTTTTTCAAAGTAAAAGATAAAGCCATCTGTCATTTTTGGCCAAGCATCTCATGACAAGTCCTTCTGACAAGCACTTAAAGAGTTAAAGGTCAAGATGAAGTTGAATGGTGGCCAAGATTAAAGGAGTCATACCTGATGTATCCTACAGAATAACAGTTTCTCTTCTGTTTGTCACGTAAGCAGTAATTTGATGAATGATTCTGGTTTAGTCCATTGACAAAACCTGTAATATTTCTCTCGTGAGTGCTGTTGTAACTGTGGTCTTGAATGAAAGTGCATTCGTTCTTGGTTTATCAAGATATATACCTACAACGCGATAGTTCAGTTTCTGCGTAGGTGATGCTGATGATGAACTGAGTTGCTACAAGGAGAAAGGCAACTCGTTCTTTCAGGTTGCATAGCTGGAAGGTGTGTGAATTACAGTAGTGGTCAATCTTGTGGATTAAAATTAGTAATGTCTGTGTTACTGAACACCTGACCTGACTGACAGTGTAGGGTTTTAGTGTGTGTTTTTATCCCAGACCATCGAAGGTCTGTACATGTGTCCGTGGCATTACATAATTCAAACTTAAAATCAGTTGGTGAAAAAAAGAAAGCTTTATCCCAATTCTAAAATGAATAGACGCATGTTAATTTTTACTGTTGGCATGCCTAACGTAATTTAAGCACCAGGATTTAATTCTAGTAAAATCAATGTACTGGAAAGAACTGAATGACCGTTAACAAATGTATTTTGAGAAGGATACTGGGTTTTGTTCCTTGCATAAGTACAAGTGGGAGAAGAAAAAAGTTATGAATATCACAGAGCAACTGCTTGCTGTTGGATAAGTTCATGGTCATATTATGAGATTTTAATTTTACTATAGGAGTTCTCAGATAGCTGGTGGTTAATTAAGAAGAATTGAAAAATTTACTAGTGTGTACTCTAGCATGACCAAAAGAACGTAAAAAGAAAACAAAAAATAATGTAAACTTAGAAAATAACTGATTTTTTTATATATATTTTATTTTATTTTAAATACCAAATATGTAAACTACTCAAATTCCCAAGTACCTTAACACTCACCACATTTGAAGATGTCCGTGATGCAGAAGATGCTCTCCATAATTTGGATCGAAAGTGGATTTGTGGTCGGCAAATAGAAATCCAGTTTGCACAGGGGGATCGGAAGAGTAAGTGCCGTCGCATGTATTTCATGGTGTTGCTTTTAGCCTTAATGTTTAGTGCCAGGCAACATTACATGTGTTATTAATTGTTGTGATATGTTCTCGCTAGTATGTAAATAGTATGTAGATGTTTTGTTTTTTATCCAGTAACTATTAATGGCTCATTTTAATTAAAAACAGATAACTAAGTATATAACGGTCACTAACTACAATCTGAGTCTTGCTGCTAGCTGAAAATTCTTCAGAGCTTTCTGTGCAGCTCTACCAGGCTTTCTTTGCAGAAATGCACTGTTGAAAATTGTCCCTGTCAAAATTAGTAGCCCAGTTTTACTGTATTGCACTGTTTATATTGTGTTGAAGCGTGTTAGCAATTCTGTGTTGATGTTTCCCAGTGCAGTCCAATTTCCAGGATTGAGGTAATGTCTTCATTTTCATTTGGCTTCAGGATAAAAGTAAATTTCGAGATATCTTAATTCAACATGGAACCGAAGTCTTATTTTCTGAACAGAGAATTATAAAGAGAACTTAGATCTTTTCCATCTGTTACTCCTATACATATTCTTAATATCTGGATAGATACAGATATCTCAATCTACCTGTTGCCCTAAAACAGGACTGTAATACTTGTGTGCAGCTTGGGAATAAAAGCTCCTTAAAGATCTTTCAGTTTAGACTGTCAAAAACCTAACTGTCCAGCTTTCCCTCAAATGCACACAGTTAGCTTTTATTGAAGTAAATGGAAATTATACGCTCTGAAGGGCGAGCTTCTGTCTTTTATATAAGCATTGGGTCTTCTTTTAAGTTTCTGAATAAAAAGTCACGAAATCTACCTTAGTAGATTGCAGCCAATAGATTGCAGCCATTTAGTAGAGTGTGTTCATTACAGCGTGTTTAAAATACTTTGGGCATAGTCTTTGGGTTTGAATGGGATTTAATACAAAGGAAAGGTAGCTGTGCTGCTTGGAGAAAGTACAACAGGAAAGTAAATATTTCATTCATTCTTCTTCATTATTTTAATATCTAAGCTACAGAGTGAATGTGCATTGTTGTACTGGCAGGGGAATGCTTTTAGAATCAAATTTCTCATTGTGTGGCATCCATTGCTGCTTCTGTATAAGCTGTCTTCTAATTATTAAAGGTGGCTGTTGATCAGGTGTAATGTGTGGTGCCGTGTTGCCAAGAAAATGGGTGTTTAATTAATTCCCTGTTAGCTTTCACTTTTTGGGTAAGTTCAGGAACGTAAAAATATTTCAGTCATGGATTTGGCCTGTCGTACTGGTTTCCAGGTGGCCTGAAGTGACCTTAGCCAGGTCCGTGTTCTGGGTTTGTAGGGCATTAGTCCTTTCTTACTGTTTTTTGGGTTGCCTTTTCTGTTTTTTTACCCTTGATTCATAATGCCTGCCAGGCTGCATTAATTTTTGTCCAGTGGTTAAAGCAGCAAATGGCATACAGCAGTCTCTCATCTGTCCTTCCCATAAACATCTCTGCTAGGATGATGAATTAGGCTTGCTGCTACATACCAAATATACGGATTAGTAGTATCACTAAAGGAAAAGTAGGGCATCTTTTTTTAACTTAAAATGTTAAATACTGCTATTTTTTACAGCACCAAATCAAATGAAAGCCAAGGAAGGGAGAAACCTATACAGTTCTTCTCGTTACGATGACTATGACAGATATAGGCGATCTAGAAGTCGGAGTTACGAAAGGAGACGGTCTAGAAGTCGTTCTTTTGATTACAGCTATAGAAGATCGTATAGTCCCAGAAAGTAAGTGTAGTGTGTGTTTGACTTCAACTGCACAGCAGTCTGTTGGAGGAGAAACACCACGTTGACTATTTAATCGTTAAAATTTGGAATAATCTTTTTCTATACTCGCTTTGTAATTACTTGTGGGAGTTACATATCTTGCATGCTACCAGAAATATTGAATGCAATGATTCTGTGCTTCATTGAAGAATAACTAAAAGCAAATGCACAGCTTGAAAAAATTTATTAAGCATTTGTATACGTACATGGGTATTTGTCACTGTTTACTTTTTCTGATGTACCTTTTTAGCAGTAGACCTACTGGAAGACCTCGGCGTAGCAGAAGCCATTCGGACAATGATAGGTAAAATATTTTTTACATCCTTTAAATTGAAAACTAGATCACTGTATTCCTTTAACTATAGGTTTATAAAAAAAGTTTCTCCTGCAAAAAAACGGTAAACAATTTTTAATGTACTAGATGTCTAAGAATAGTGTTTTTACATTCAAATCTCCTCTCTCCCCTTTATTCTGATAGGTTCAAACACCGCAATCGATCTTTTTCAAGATCTAAGTCCAATTCAAGATCACGATCCAAGTCACAGCCCAAGAAAGAAATGAAGGCTAAATCACGGTCTAGGTCTGCATCTCACACCAAATCTAGAGGCACCTCTAAAACAGATTCTAAAACACACTATAAGTCCAGCTCAAGATATGAAAAGGAGTCGAGAAAAAAAGAACCAGCTAGATCCAAATCACAGTCAAGATCACATTCTAGATCTAGGTCAAAATCCAGATCAAGGTCATGGACTAGTCCCAAGTCCAGTGGCCACTAACAGTGTATCCGTGTTGTTTTTAGGCATGTAAGATTCATTTACACACAGTTCAGTTTACTTAAATTATCAGGAATATGATGTTGCAACAGTGCTAAAAAATACTTTGTCAGTTTTCCCTGTAGCCGACAATGGTTAAAATTAAAACAGTGTTGAGAAGCCACTGAGAGAGAGCGAGAAAGAGAGAGAGAGAGAATGTTCACTTGGTTAAATGTCATGGGCAGCTACTGATTTGGTTGTGGTGTCTCTATGTATATTTTTGTAAAGATTTGCATTTTTAATGCTTAGATATTGGTGATGACTTGATTGATCGTAACTTGCAACATTGTCCTATTAAAAATGTCATACCCGTAGAGAAATTGGTACCAGTTTGTGCTGAACAGTTAAACCAGCTGTTTAACTCGTTCTTTAACGCTAAACTTTGTGATAAAACGGAAAACTGGACAGCTGTAGTGCAACGCTGCTGCGAAATGCAGACTGGCAATTTTATGTTTCCGTTGTTCGAAGGCAGGTTTCTGTGTTCTCCATGCCCACTGACACGAGTAGGTTGGTAAATGGAGCTCTGTGGAGAGATACGGTTGTGATTTCTCTTTAACCCTGCCATCTGGAGGGATGGTACTAACATTGCGTGTACTGCCTGGGGAGAGAGTTGGTCTTGGAAAACTTGCGCAGTGTCGTGACTTGTCAGGATAGAGGCTTCACTGCGTTTGACCTGGCTGCTAGTACTAAATGTGTGAGGAAAAAACCAAACACCTTGAAATGGAAAATTAAATTCAGATTTCAGCAAATGGCAGAGCAACTAAATATTAGGTTGTGTGTACATTTTATGCAGTTTTTGTATCTATTCTAAATTTTAGTGAGCAGTTAACCATAAAATTGCTTAGTTTTCCTGCTGTTAGATACAAGTAGATTGTTTCGAGTTGTGTGTGTACAGTATATAAGAACTAAACTTTTATGCCAATGACTCCTGTGGTTAGTTGGTGTATTCATAGGTATAAAACTGTAGCCATCTCTTCTTGAGTAACCAAGGCTTGCTTTTACACATCAAAAAGTATTTGGTCAAGCAAGTCTGAATCACTTCTTCCTCAGACCCAATAGTGGTTTGGTTACAAGATTCATTTCACTTAAGAACAAATGTTTGAAGTTGGATATGAACAAGAGCTGCATCTCTAGCTATTTAGTTTATCACTAATACAGTATATTTAGTAAATTGAATGTGAAAAATAACAAAACCAGTGTGTAATCTTACCAGTATTTCTCTAGAAGGCAAGATACTTTGTTATGAAAATGGCTTTTGGCGTTGTGTTTTTCTCTATTTACCTTCAAAAGCCAGCATCAAACACCTAACGTTCCTCGCTGTCTTATGTAGTAGCGTACAAAGGCATTGATTTCACAAAGTTCCTTTTTAGAGAAATGTTCTAGGTTTGGGTTTTAGTGTTTTCAGCAGGGCCTTTGAAGAAATGCAGATGGCTTTTAAATATTGGCGGTGGAACGTGCTTAGGGGGTTGATTCTAGAATCTTTGTACATTTGATAGTATTTCTAACTTTTTCTTTACTGTTTGCAGTTAATGTTCATGTTCTGCTATGCAATCATTTATATGCACGTTCCTTTAATTTTGTAGACTTTCCTGGATGTATAGTTTAAAAACAGCAAAAAGTCTATTTAAAACTGTAGCAGTAGCGTGCAGCTCTAGCAGAGGAAAGTTGTGGGATTAAACTTTGTATTTCCTTTCTTATAGAGGCTTCTAAAAAGGTATTTTTATATGTTCTTTTTAACAAATATTGTGTACTACCTTTAAAACATCAATGTTTTGATCAAAATAACTAAAGACCCAGCTTATTTTCTGCTTGCTGTAAATTTAGCAAACATGCTGTAATAAAAAAATGAAGGAAATACTGATCCACTGGAATTATTGTAGCTTTAGAATTTGACTCCAGAGCATGGTTAGGAGTAGAGCTATGCATCCCTTATGGAGTAAAATCCTTACTATGGTATTTCAGTAAAGTCAGGAATTTATCATTTAGTGTCTGGACAAATACCATTTCACGTTTTTAAAGGGGTACTAGACAAAATCAGAATGATAAGCATATGGTTTAGTCTAATCTGTTGACATTTCTATTAACTTCATTATTGCTGGATGGAGTTCCCTGTGGTTATAATTCAGATGTTATTAGCCAGGTCCTGAACGAATTAAAATCGGCAGTCTAAGATTTGTGTAGAACCAAATTTATAGTATCGCTTATCAATTTATATTTTTCCTTGTCAAAAACTGCGCCAGCAGTGGTTCTTTAGAAGGTGGCACAACTTTGCTGATGACATGTAGAATTTGAGCTGCCTCCTGGCACTTGTATTTACAACCAGTTCTTCTTACGCCACCGAACAAAAAAAACCCAACTCTGAAAAGCACTGAATTCTTTTGAGAAACCCAACTCTTAGACTTTGTAAGCTGAGCTGTGATGACCTCGTAGCTGTCCGCGGCGATGGCAGGCCCACCCTGTGTCAGCTTCCTTAAATGCATATAGCCTTCAGCACTAACGTCCTCCTCGGACGTGGTCCTCCCGAGCGTGGTGGGAGAGCGGGGTTGTGTTGGTGTCAGCAGCCTGCAAAGGATTGCTGTAGCTGATGTCCACATGAGTCCAGCCAGAATTCCGGCTGGATCGGTGGGGAGGAGGGAGGAGAACATCTTTGTGTCCAGGCCGAGGTTCTAATTTGAGCCTGCAGAGTAACAGTGACTATACCTTAACTATTTTGTCAGCATGTCCTTATATTGTGTGCCTCAGCATTGATGTATAGCACAGTTTAATTTTGTTTTGAAAATCCAGTTCATTGCAAGTATAATGTAGTATCTGACAGTTCTGATGGTTCTTTCTTTCTCTCCCAGAGGTAGGACTAAACTTTGACTTGACTTGTGTATATGAACAAGCCAGAAAAGCCGAACACAAACCCACGATGTTTCAAGAGTGCATGAATAAAGATGTTGTCCTAGTTCTTGCTCCCATGGAAAAATTGTGAAGAAGCTGTTCTGTGGGCCTTTCAGTTGGGGACGAGTTAGCAGGATGTGGCCAAAGGGCAGGGAATGTTTACGCATTCACGCAAGTCAAGCCACAGCCCATCTAGATCACATCTCCCTCCCTTGGTGCAGGTATCCCAGCCCTGCTCTAAAAAATAAAAAAATACAAAAGCAGTAGCCTGTCTTGTGCAAGCTACCCGCAGGTTATGCACAGCTGGAATGCAAGGACATACACAGGCTGCAAAAGATCGTGTCTAGGCATCTTTCTTTTGGAGTCTCGAGAATGGTGGGAATTATGGTTTGGGGTTTTTTTTTTTTCTGTGGTAAACTAGATTTTGTCAAACCTGCAAAATTTGTAGAATTGAAGTAGTGTGTTTAACAAAAAAAAAATAATCTGCTGAACGGCTGTGCTCCGGAGTATCTGCAGCGTATTGATTTATCTCAGCAGTCGTAGAAGGCTCTGTTGGAACTTCTTTTTCACCCAAAGTCCGTGCACCCAACTGGTAATTAAAAATCTTAAATTTAGTGATGAAGTAGCTGGGTGTTTAAATTAGGGACTGTAATAGACTGGTCTCTGAAAACTCAATGTTACCCTTTCTCTGTCTTTTGAAGATGTTTCAATGTACAGTATAATGGCTTTATTCAAAGTGGAAATTTTCAATTTGAATGTTATTTTGAGCTCTCTTCTTGGAAAGAGCTTTTTTTTTTTTTCCCTTCTTTTTCTTACCGTTTAGTCTGGAGTAACAGCTTGAACTGTGTCCACAGAAGGGCAGTTGGATTGATACACATCGCAGCACTGCTGCTGGGTTTTTTGGCAGGGATGTTGCAGATGAACGTTTTGAAGTACAAAGGGATAAACTTACCCATTTTTAGGACATAATCACCTATTAATAATTGCTGGGTTTTTTCCATTTATCTTGTAACCTGCTTAAAATGTCTGTAGTCCATTGCTATAATATTTGTCTGAAGATGCTCTTACTGATGAGACTATTCTAGGAAGGGAAGCCTATGTACCCTGTAGTGTGTTTGATCAAGATGCTAATGTTTTATTCATACACATCCTTTCTTCTTGAGTTTTGTGTTCCATCTGTGCAAATAACCCTGTGAATTGGGAATAAAATGTACAAGTTTTGACTATAACTCGAGAGCACCTTCTGACTTAATTAATACAGCCATAGCCCGTTGGAGATCCATCACCGAATGCCGACGCGGTCCCTCTGGCCCAGAGCGGCATCGCAGCTCTCCTCAGCTGATGCGTACCAGCCCTGCAGCATCGCTGGCAAGGCACGCATGAAAGGGCCCCTCCTTCGCGGCGGTAATAAATAGATGCTTTTAGGGGGTGAAAAATTTTAGTTTATTTAAATTTTTTGTTATTTTCCAATTTGTACATGTACTATCAGTAATTGACAATTTGAAGCCGAGTACACACAATCATAATGGGATACAGCTCACGCGCTGGTGAAGGTCCAGGTCGCAAAGTCCTAAGTTTGGGGATGGCCAATTATTTGGAGCAATAGATTTGTAAACATCCAACCAGCCGCCAATGCACTCTGAATGTACAGAAAGATCTCAGAGAAAACTCCACCATCTGCAGAATTCCCTTTCCAGGTAAATCCCTTCTCCTGTCACTACGGAGCTGGGATAACCCAGGGCTGGGTTCTCACCGTTCGGCTGTTCCTGCTGCGGGGTCAGCCGACCTGTGACAGCCCCGACATGCTGGCAACCGCCCTGTCCCGCTTGGCAAGTTGATGCGTTTTAACGAATATTAGGACAGCGTTGATTCATTTTAAAAACAGGAACACTGTTACAATATTTCAATTTCATCAGGCAGCCAAACTGCCATTTCCTCTGGAACATCCAATTTGCTTTTGAACACCTTAGTGTTTGTCATCATTTAACACACACCTCTCCTATACATTCAGAACATGATTATAACTTCAGCAGCTTTTTTTTTGTTTTTTTTTTTTTCATTTTCTTAAAAAATTCTAAATAAGCCTCTTTTGCACTGAGTTTACTTTAAAAATGAGCTCACAACCAAGTAAAACGTGCATATTCACTGTACGTTAAGTGCAAGGGCACAGCCACAAACATCTTTTTAAACAAAATATCTTTTAAATCAGGCCACGTACTCAACATGGTCATCTTACATTCAGCAGTTTTGTACTAAAAAATACTTCTGTGCGGGAAAGCCCAGCATAAATTTACATATGCTACAAAGTTTTACACTTATTTACATGGCTCTGTCTTCCCTACGAAAACATTGCAATACCTGCCACAAGATACTGAACATCCAACAATTATTCCAGGGTAACCAATTAAAGACCAGCCCAAGTTACTACTACACATTTCTGACAACTTTAAAAACTGATACAAAAGTGTATTTTAGGACTCAGTGCAGTCAGAATACAAAGGGTTTGGTTATTTTTTTATACATTTTTTTTAGGTTTTTGGCAGTCTTCTGGCACTGCAGTGTGTTTAGTTGGCACAGTCTGACTTACTTGGTGAGTCCGAGGAGCCTTGCCAGAGCCACAAAGGCAACGGCAGGTTTGCCTGCTGCGTTCCTCCAACCTTTACACGGCTCCTGAGCAAGGCTGCTCTGCATTTTTTCTTTAACTAGCAAATCTTACACAAGTTTGAAAGGCAACACAGCACTTAACTAAAGCTTTTGGTGCATGTTTTTTTTTTTCCAGTTAATGCTGCATTAAGTTAGGTAAAAGCTGGTTTTCTAACACCATACCAGAAAGTAGTCACAATTACAATTTGAGAGACAGCCCCATTTACTCTTAAAATATGTACACTAAGTGGCGACTGCTGAGGATTCGATTAGACCACTTAGAGAGAAAACAGCTATTTCACAGTGAACACAGCACACAATTTTTTTGAGGTAAAAAATGAGGGGAATGTACATTTCCAGCCCCTTCTCTTCCAAGTGCCTAACTACATGCAGCAAGAACATCTAGTTCTGTACACCTGGGGTTAGGAACAACAAGTCTCCAATTTGAAACCCTGTAAATTTAAATAATTTTAAAATATGAAAAGTTAAATCTCAAGCCTGAACTTTAAGTAATGTTTTAAGCTGAAATGTCATTATTTCTTTATCAGAAGGTTTAAAAGAAACAGGTACCCAGTGGCTTGGTGGCTTAGGAAGAACACTTGGTGAGGGTGGCTCACTAAATTTTGCTCCAGCATAGTTCTGGTTGGTCTGAGGTGTGAAAAACAGGTTGCGATTCGATAAAGTAGGACTCCAATTCTGATTGTTGGAGAAATGAACGTTGTTCTTTCCCCCTTTCTGCATGGCCTGCCATGCTCCAGATGATGAGTTGCATCCGTGTCCTCTCTCTTTCTTCATATAGGTTTTCATCTGCGAATTCTGGTCTTTATTCTTCTGCCTGTTTTTAAGTTGTTGGTGGTTCTTGGTGATATTTCTAGATTGGGAAACTGGAATGTTGAATCTTTCTCCACCACCCATCTTCAACTTAAATGTCACCTGTAAAAACAGGGGAAAAGAGTCACTGGAGTTTGCTTTTTTTTAAAAAAAAAAACCACAAAGTATTTCAGAGAATTTTCAGATTCTAAGCAAGGGGACTGAAATCAATCTAACCAAAACTTATCTCAACTGAAACGAGTGGGTTTTCTCCTTTACTGGACCACAATTCAGCAGTACCTAAGGACTTTGCTGACACACTCACGAGTACCGCGTTATGATGCAGCCTGTCTTCTGAGCGGGAGACCACTGACTGCAATGGCTGAACAACGCTGCTGCTGAGGGGTGGCCAGCACGTCATCCGCCAGGCTGTCCTTCGGGGGCTGAACCCCAAACCCCTTACCCACGGCCACACTGCTGTCTGCCTAGCTACGCAAACGCTGCTCCGCCAGGCAGCCCAGTTACTAAATACACCACTTTTCTCCTCAGCAAGAAGTTACTGGAAGAATGGGAAAGCCTTGTTGCTTGCAAAATAGAGTGCCAAATTTAAGGTGTTAGTATTGAATCCTAAAGACATTTACAATCAATCTTGTTACACCTAAAAATGTGGGAAAAATTTGCACACTGATAAAGCCACTCCCTAGTCTTTCTGGTAAATCCAAGAATTACTCTGATAAACCCAAAGCAAACTGAAAACAACCTCCAACGGAGAGCAGCCACTGGTAAACTGAACTTCCAAAGCCGACAGCCAGATACTGTCACACTGTACTTGGCACCTGCGTGCTGACTCTCCTGCAGTTTACTGTTTCCCTCCCACCCCCATTTACCTTCCAGCTGTCTTCTCAGATTCCGCAGTCTCCAACTCTTGCCCCCTTTCTTGCTTCCAAGCCTGAAAGCGTAGGTGCTGCCTTTTGCCGGACTCCTTCCTTTGGCTAGGAACAGAAGTTTTCATGGGCTGATCTGCTGTATTCAGCCGGGTAGCCGAGCCCAACATCGGATTCTCGGCACAGAGCTTCAAGGGAGAAGTCCCACTGCATAAACAAGAATGAAATTTGAATTCAGGTTAAGAGAACAATTATTCCCCTTTCAAATTTGGAAGAAAAAAAAATAATCAGAGAATTCATAAAGTCAATTCTGTCTCTTATTTGCTACACAATACACTTCAAACTTTTAAAAACCTCAACAAAAAAACCCAGAGCAGTGTTTATCTTAGTCCATTTATATAGACCTTAACATCATACTTAGTATGATGAGAACAGCATTTTCGTGGGGCTCTTTCGACATATTAAGTATTTAACAGGCAAGCAAGAACCTTATTATTTACTTTATTTTTAAGGGAACGGGGGGGAGAAGTCGAGTCAAATACAATGGAAACACTTTGGGCTGAACTCTTGGGCAAGTAGTTCTTCAGTGCCCCACTCCTGAGCACAAAGACACCGTCCCCAACACCCCTGAGAACTCACCCGCCCAGCCGTGTCCCCAGTACTGCCCACAATCGCACCCCGAACTCTCCTCCAGCCATTACAACAGCGCTCCACTGCTAATCTGCCGGCTGGTTTTTGCACCTTCGCTAGCACGGCAATTCCTTATTAACTCCTTAATATTAGCCCATGGCTCACCCTCTCCGGAAATCGTTAGAATTTTAATCTTAAGGCACTCCAATCTGTTCGCCTTCCCCTAACCCTTGTGGCACTCTTCAGCCACCAGCACCCCCGCTCCCCCTCTCCCCAGCAGCTCCAGGAAGAGCCGCCCAGCTTCATTTTCAGCTTTCGCCTTGCTGCGACTAAGACCGAAGGCCGAGGTAGCGCCATTAGCACAATCCAAACTGCTTCCTCCCACCGGAGCGGCCCTCGCAGGCTCGGCGCTTGCCATAACTCCCTCCGGTCGTCTCCAAACTTTCTCGATATGCTGCCCACATCCCCTCAGTCCCTCGTCTCGCCCGACCCCGCGGGGAGCGGGGATTCCCCCGTCCCCAACAATGGAGCAGCTCAGCCAGCACAACATGGCGGCGACAGCGCCTGGCCCTTCCCGCACCGCTCCTCCCTTACCGACTTCTGTCCGTCTCGTTCGCCTACAAGCACAGACACGCACCCGGGCCTTTAGGAACCGACCTCGCTGCTCCTCCGCCGTCACTCTCCGACACCCCACCCCANAAATGGCGGCCGCTTCCTTACGCCGTATAACACCCTCACCCTCCTCCCCCCTTCCCCGGAGCGCCCTGCTTCAGCCAGTAGGAGCGCGCTGCCTGCTCCCTCCACCAATGAGAGCCAAGCCCCGCCTGTTGCCGGGAGGGGACGGGGCAGACTGAGCGTGGCGGGCAGGGCAGCCGTTTGAATCTCCTCAGCGCAGGGCAGCTCGGGAGCGCGGCCGCCCTGGCACCGCGGCCCCCGGTGCGGCCCGAGGGTCCCCCGGGCTGCGCTTCACAGCCCCCACCCCCCGCGGCCACACAACCACCGTCCCTCCCTGCGCTCAGGAATTAGCACAACAAAAAAATGGGAGTTGGCCGCGCCAGCTGCCGCTTGGTGCTTCAAAGAGGTAAAATAATTAAAAAAAAAAAAAAATCTTATCCCTTCGGCCGTGAGAATGGTCCCCAGCAGCGGGGAGTCACTTGGCAGCGAACAAAGAACGAAAATCTGGCTCCACAGAGATCCGCAGGCTCTCAGATGGAGTATCGCCGAGTAAGGGCTTCATCGAGCCCGTACCGCACACCTACAGCTTTTAAACATTTCTTTAAATGTTATTTAAAATATTTAGAGGTATTTTCCGTGTCAAAATGTAGAGGAAAACCTTCCCCCGAGAAGGGACTGAAACCCGCCGAGCCCCTGGCTGTGTTTGTGTTCACACCCCGTGTTTCGCCTCAAGGGCGGCCGGGGCCTGCACG
>VWZZ01003784.1:22667-36037 GCA_013399095.1 Psophia crepitans | reverse complement strand
GGCCGCAAAGGGAAAACAAAACTCGAAAGCGACTTTTTCAGATTAACCAAAGCGTGGGGGGAAGTACTTAAACCGCACAAACATTCAGAGGTTTTATTTTGAGGTGTAGGCACACTGCTGAGGCACTGTGTTTTTACCTACAAAATGGTAAAAACTGACTTTTCCCTCCTTTATCTGCAAACCATTTAAAATGGAGCTGGTTTCTTACTGGCCAGTGCCTGGTTTGACAGGGCTCTGACCCATCAGGGTCCCCAGGGCCCAGATTTAAGTGCTCCAAAGAGAAGCTGCACCTTTAAGGAGTTTGTATTTAATTATGCAGCATTACTGAAAAAAACAAACAAACCCACTCACCATGCCATGTTTTAATATACAAAGTGTGTTGACATAACCAAGCCCAGACCTTTGTTCATGTTCTTTACTGTATGTTTACCCAAACCAAGAGAGATGAATTTGTTCTCTTTCCTTTGCTCCGGATTTCTTGGCACTTGGTGTTCTAAGGTACTTTTAGTAGCTTTCATTTGGGTAGGAGGGAACAGTATCTGCTGTAATCAAACACTTAACCCTCGAAATTCCACTAATTATCTCAAACAACTGTCCTATAACACATATCGGCAGATTTTTCCTTGGTTCTATCTTTAGTGTGTTTGAATCTGCTAAAACATCATCTCAGCTGTGCATGTAGGTGGTTTTGAGTCAGGACACGTCACTGGGATTTAAAAACAGCATTTTACAGGCTGTAAACGTGCTCGCTTGTCTGGGGAGCGGAACAGGCATGTACTTCTCAGTTCAGATCAAGGACAACATGACATCTGGTAGGTCATCACTATCTTTCAGATATTTCAAAAACACCCATCTTGTTTTTCAGGATTGTTTTTGGGGTCAGGCTGACACGGTCAGCCAGAAGGAAGCAGGAAGTGTCGGTGATAAACCAATCCTGTACTTGCGCAGAAACTATTTCACTGAAACGCCAGGAACACCGTTGAACACTCCAGTAAATGGTGTCATTCAGGGTTCAAGCAGGCATGCAAGGGGTATTTTTAATTCAAAAGGGCAGGCAGCCCAGAATATCCAACACACCACAGTGCCTAACTTGCAACCAAAGAGAAAGTTGCTCCTGCTTCAGCTGCTAAAACCTTGGGCAAGTTTCCTCTCCTGCAGTGGAAGAAATGGAGACAGAGTCCTGGAGCGACAGTAACACTCTGTATCCCCCTCGGTCACTGATGGGCAGACCGACTGGGCTGCAGTGAGATGCGGGCTGCTCGGAGGAGCAGCTCGTCCCTGCCACTCGTGCCACGCGGTCCTCCAACTGCCAAAGACAGGTCCAAGAGGCAGTGCCCTCCAACATGCTGCTCGACCCTCCAAGCCTGACTGCTGTGCGTTGCCACGCTGCGCCTTTGCTACGTGCTCTTACAACCAGCTCTACGTATTTTTTTTCCACAGTTTAAGTGTCCACTCAGTCCATATTACTCCATTTCCTCCAGGCAATCCAAGGCTGACTGCGATCACTACTGCGTTTCCTTGTGTTCCCAGGGAGCTGGTTTCTTCAGTACAATCTGCACTACTCAAATCCTCCTCTCCATACTTCCACTGCCACGGTGACAACTAAAGGTTTTCCCTAGCTACTACTATTTTCTGTTCACCATCTCCATTCCCTCTCAATGCAAGTGTTAATACCAGCCCAAGGGAAGTGGCTCCATCTGTGCTGGCATTGCAACAGCTAGCAATTTGCACAGAAGTTCCAGGGAAGATGAAGTCTCCCCAGAGCTTCGTTAGCCCCAAACTGAAACGCTTCCAGCTGTGAGCGAGATGGCTCTAACCACACACATACTCCTGCCAGAGCATTTCAGTGAAACTACGCACAGATGGATGCTGCAGGAAGTCAGCAGCACAGATGAATCATTTCTAAGTCAATAGTGAACCATTGCCCCAGTTTTATTCCACAGGTGATGAGTTTCCAGTGGTATTTGAATTTTAGAGCCACGAAAAGTAAACACCTTGGGGTTACTAACAGTCCCGTGACACTTGAAACTCATTAGGTGTTTCCATCTGAGCCAAACATTAACCAGGGTAACAATCTACCTGTTTTCCTTGTGTGAGAAACATGTTGAGTTTGTATTTTCTTGAAAAACTGCGTTAAAGTATTAAGTATGCGGTAATACTTGGAATATCCTTCATTCTGTTCAGTAGAGGACCCCTGCTTCTCAGTCAGATCAAGGTCAGGAAATCCACAGCAGTGATCTACAGGAACCAGGTGTATATTTTAATATCTCCAGAGTAAATAGAGAAGAGGTACAAGTCAAGCACCCCAACAAGTCAATAGAACTATGTACTTTAATTGCTTAAAGCTCCTTATGGGTTTGTAATTTAATAAAGCAGATGCAGGATATGTAAAGATACTTTCTGCATGAGCTGTAGATACGAATTAAGTCAGTGTCCACCAGTACCAGAGCTGCGTCGTCTCCAGCGTGAGAGTTCCCTCCCCTGCAGTGCTCACGAGTGTCACTGAGAACGCAGCTCCTCTGCGTGACCACAGCAAGAACATTCACATAGACACAGGACACAATCGCAGCACCAAGAGCAACACCACCGTGGACACACAGAGCTCATTGAAGATCAGCTGTCCAAGCCCTGACCCTTACGGCCCCAGCGGGTTTACAGGGCTTGTGCTGAAGCACCTTCATTGCAGCCGATGCCTGAATTTTGTAAAGAAAAGCACATCCAGGTGTGGCTCTGAGTCACACTCTGTAGGTTTTCTGCCTCAACAGCTCCCCTGTTCAAATCCACACCAGCACTGAGTCACAGAAGCCTGCAGGAACCTTCAGCCCGTTTGAATCAATGTGTCTGGCTCATATCCCATCAGCAGGAAAAACCTCTCCACCTCATACACTAGCAGAGGGTTCTCCAGCGGGACTGCTCGCCCAGGGCACAGGCACTGCCTTACAGGGGCAGAGGGAAAACTCCTCAGACAAGCCCTGTTTCACTCACCTGAGCTGTGCTATGCAGAAGAAAATAAGGGTGTTTTTTTCCTGTTTCCTCAAAAAGCACAGTATAAAGTCACCCCATCTGTCTCTGATTCACCCCTTATCACCACAAGCAGTGCCTCCACCCACAGCCCTGCCCGGGCCCTGAGTTTTCAAATTCCACTCAGCACACACCAAAGTCAGAGCAATACAAACAGGTCATGGTCCTCCCACGGAGCTCAGCCACGCTTTCTGCAAGTGCTGGTGACTAAGCACCTCATGACACGAGCTGTGTCCCAACAGAGCTGCAGGGATTGATCCCTACTGCTCTGGAGACAGACACTCCTACTGAGCAAGACCAAGCTCCCACCCCTTTTCCCCACAGCCTGCATGGCTTTTTCTTGAGCCTTCCCTCCAGCACACCGCAGGACCAGAACCAGCCGCTCACTGAGACACAACCCCAGCAAGCCGGGGCACCCACCAGCCAGAACTAGTACCTGTGCAAGGGCCTGCAGCAAAAGCACCCCCTCCAGGGCCACCGCTCCAGCATGTCTGTTCCACCCAGCATCATTCAGCCTGGAGAAGATCCAGTACAGCGACTGGCAGCAAGGCGAGAAATGCAAACTGCTGCCAAGACCATCCCAAAGAGCCCAACACAGTCCTGCACGGCTATTTGCACAACAGCTCAGTTACACCTGATGGTGCTTCTGGCTTAAATATCATAAAATCGGGCACACTGAACCCAGGCAACCCCCCTCAACTGAGAGAGGGCCCATTTACAACCCACCCAGCCATGCGATGGTGCTCCTTTAGTGCCCAGGAGATGATCATACTGCTGCTCAGCACCAGCAGGCACAAGGACAAGAGCAGATCTTGACCTTTACAGGACTGTAAAGCTGATCACTGATCTCAGCTGCTGAGCTGGAGCCGGGGGGGGGGGACCCAAAGCAGGGTGCTTCACAGCTGTGGTCCCTGCAGCTGATTGATGCTAAGGGAAAAAATCTGAGCTAGAGGAGAGCAAAAACACATTATGGAAGTCAGCCTTTAAGGGCTTTCTTTTACCCTGGCAGAACAATTTTGCTATAAAAGAGTATCTGGAAACCAAATTACAACTTCTAGCTGTACTGCAGTAATAATGTGTCTCCTAATGTGTGCTCCTTTGCCAGAACAGATAGAGGAACCTTGCATCTCTATTTCACAAGATCCTGCTGGATGTGAAGCTGTGACAGAGCAGGGACAGTTTGGGGCTGAGTGCTGCTTTTCTAACTCAGGACTAGTATAAAGTATCTTTCTGGTTTTCACTCTTTACAGCCTCATATTTGTTCCTACAAAGGAAAATTTGTCAGTTTGTGGGAACCAAAATGGAAGCTGTTATTGTTTGAGGCAGAGCTGATAACCTGCCTCTTCTCCTTCGCTTATACAATAGTCTGTGATACATTTAATCTTTACTGTTGTTTCCACGCATGAGATCCAGAGAGGAGCTTTTGAAAACCCCCAGATCTGAGCAGCTTCGGAAGGGTCAGAGTGGTCCCAGGTGTTCCCAAGCACCCCGGCAAGCAGGGGAACCCCCTTTTCCCAGCCAGGGGCCAAGAGGAAGCGCTGGGTTCCCAACTCTGCCTCTTTCTCAGGCATCTGCAGGCCGATGTCCCCGCGAGTGCTGTGGGCTCCCCTGGAGAGGGCAGCCGAGCATTGCTGAACGTGGGCGCAGGGCTGAGCTCCAGCAGCTGCTGGCAAACTCCTGAGCCACTAATAGTGGCAGTGGGGCAATGTGTAAAGCAAAGATTTGGAGAGCAGGAGATTTCATTGCTAAACAAAACCGTCATGAATCTACCAAATGGGGGAACTGGGATCCAAGCAGGAGGGAAGGCTGAGTTCCCGCTTGGGAGAAGGCAGGTCGACGGGGCTGTGGGAGGAGGCTGCGGCTGCTCTGTAGGGTGTCAGAGTGGGACCTGCTGTGGGGCACGGGGCAGCCAGAGGCTAAGCAGCACAGCCTTTGCAGCCAGTGCAGTGTATGTTCCTCACTACAGGTTGTACAGTCTTTATCCAACCATAACATGGCTGATTCCTTTGGGATTTTGGGCAAACCTGCCTCTACCCGCCAACATGAAGCCTCAAATAACAGGAAATAGACTCCCTTGTGCTCTGGTGGCAGCTGCCAGACGTCTCTGCCTTCCAGCAGCAACAGCACAATGTGTGAACAACCAGCTACAGGGTGCTGCTGCCCTGCTGAGGGGGAGAAGTGGTCAGCTGTGAGGAGGGGTAGCTGTGGGCAGGTAGAGCAGAGCCCTCAGCCTCTGCAGCCCTGGGTCCATCACAACCACAGCCTTAAGACTGTAACTTAAGACTGTAAGCCATTTCCTTTCCCTTCCACTTGCAGGGAGAAAATCACCTTGTTCTGACACTGGCTGAGGACGTTTGTGTGCAGGGAAGTGGCTTGTCCACTTTCTGGGGCACAGACAGGTGGGGTTCTTGCTGTTCATGGTGCCAGGCAAGCACGCAGTTGGCAGATTGCTGAGCTTGCCCTTAGACCTGCACGCAGCTAGGTATATCCAGATTTTTCCATGTCTGCCTTCTAGCTCTTTTCCTTCTTCTTCTCTTCCACTTCCCCGGGGAAATCAGGAAAAGACCCTGAATGTCTCTTGCCTCAAACACTGCAGGTACATGGAGGAATCAGAGGGACTAAACAAATTATTTCAGCGAGTCGGAGGGTTAGGGTGCTTGTGAGATGTGGCACGAGCAGCCAGAAGCAGAACAGAAGCCCCAGAGGGGAAGTGGGGAAGGAAAGAGAACCTGCCACACATTCACCAGAAGAATGCGAAAGGGAGCAAGAAACCAGAGGAAAGATTTGCACTGATGGATTTCCAGCCAAGGGAATTAAACAGAACAGCACGAGAAACCCAGATGAAACCAGAAGTGATGTGAAAGGAGAGGGAAGCAGGCGCTGTCCGCAGCTGCACAGACTGCCCTGAGAGCTGGAGGGATGGGAAGCCCCCAGGCATCCCCAGCCCACAACGTGAGCGAGAGGAGGTGAGTGGTTTGCCTTTGCTAACCCATGGGGAGATCCTGCAGCCAAGGATCCTTTTTCTTGGGGTAAAACACCTTGTACCTTTGAGTCCACGGTGCTGACACGCACGCAGGCAGTCTGGGGAGACCACTGCGGGTTTGTCACGGGGAGATTCCCGGCGTTATTCAGGATAAACTGCAGTGCAATCTAACGAAGAGTGGGAAAATTGGGTTTTTTAGGATGAATGCTTTCATAACGAAAACACAAAAGGTAAGTGTTTAGCAGGCTGCAGATGAGCTGGTTTTAGGAAACATTAACGCTGGATGTCAGAGGTATTTCCAAATGTCTTGCGAGCGTGAGTATGATACGGAGCGCTCAGGCTGAGCGTTTTGCACGACTTAGTGTTTATTATGACTCCGCTCGTGGTGGTTTTAGTGCAGTGAGAGAGGCTCTGGTTTGCTATGCTTTGTACCCAAAGTGGCATTCGCAGCGCTGCTCTGCACCCACACCCCCCTGTGCTTCGAATGCTGTCACCCCGAGCAGTCACACAAGGACAGAACTGCACTGGATAGAAATGAAGCGTATAACCTGGCAGTTCCTGCGCTGGGGAGCTAACTCCACTCAGCATTATTTGATATGGTGGGAGGGACAAACTGGGTTGAACAGCTATTTCCAAAATAACGGCAAAACCTCCCCTGCAACTAAACCAAGAAATCCTTTACAAACTAAAATATTTGTAAAGTGAAATGTCCAAGCGTTAATGACAATTTTTGCATAAATCCCTTCACTTGTTCATATTAAGTGATCACTTAAGACATTTTATTTTAGTGTAAAGATCAAATCTCTCAGAAATTCTGGCAATGAAATATTCAAAGTCAGCGCTTTCAGAGTGCTGCAGACACATGCACTGGCTGATTGCAGCAGGAAAATTTAATTTTACATTATCTAAGAAACCGGTATGTTAACATATTAATCACAAGGAGCCTGAGATGTCTCTGTAAATGAAGGAACCATCCCAAGTGATATCAGAAACCGTACTGCTGCGTGCAAGGCAGCGCAAGTCTGACAGCTGAAATGGAAAAGAACTTTTTCACTTCTAGGTTTAATTTCCACCGAAGCCAGCGGAGTTATTAGGCTGGAGTGAGTGGGCTCACAAGCAGATCTGACAGGGAGAAGGTTTCTCTGCTGCTTCTGGGCAGACTGTGCAGTCAGTGAGGCTGTATCAGAAACATATTGTATTCCCAAATGTCTTATCTGCGTTTTGTTCCTAATAGCTGGGCTGCTTGCTCATTCAGTGCCTTGCCTCCAGTTGCCGCCTCCTGGGCTCTGCTATTGTTACTGGCCCTGCCTGGGGGTTTCTGCATGGCAAGAGGTGGGGTTTCCATTGCTTTATTTTGGCAGAATATTCCCCACCCTGGGAGATCCTGCTGACAGGAGACACTTTGCTGTGCAGGGAGGAGAATTAATCCTGTGCAGAGGCCCGGGAAAATGTTGCTCAGCTCCCGTCGCTTTCAGGGAACCGCTCCATCTGTGCTGCAGCCTCCTGGCTCCAAAGGAGGACGAGAAGCCTCTTCACGCTTTCTTGTGTCAGCCCGTTGTGCAGGGACTCTCTGGGTTGTTAGGCTGGTTGTGGTGGGCATGTTCGGTGGTGCCCGGGGCTGTAAATCCCTGGGAGGTGGAGATGCTGCCCCTCGGAATGAGGTTTCCACCCTGGAAGTGGGACTTGCCCCGTGGAGGATGCTGCAGAACAGCTCTCCCCTGGGATACAGATGCAGGCTGGCATGTTTCCCGGCAGCTGAAGCGTGCAGGAGGCAGTGGGCATGAACAAACAAATGGTTGGATCCAGGAGCCCATCTGACAAGAGATAAATGTCCCCTGGGCAGGAAAAAGCAGCCTTATGGCAAAAAAAAAAAAAAGGGGGGGGGCAGGCAGTGCAAGGAGAGGGGCTCAAATGCTGGAGCTTCTGCAGGCGAGATCTTGTGCTGGAGCAAAGCCCCGTGCTTTCCCTCACAGACACAGGAGCTGGAAGGGGGACTTGGGGCAGCTGAGTCAGAACTGCAAAAAGATTCGTCCTTGTCATTCGGCCTGAGACACAACAGATGTGGGAAGAGGAGGTCTGGGCTGGCTGGCTGATCGCTACGAGCCCAGCGCAGTATTTTGAACCTGAGAGCTTATCTGAATGATGTCAGCTTGATGGAGAGAGCTGCACCAGAACAGTCAGTGCAGGAGTCATTTTGCCATTATAACCAAATTCTCTCCCCAAGCCCCATAACGTGAGGGATAGCGTTTTGCTGGCCTTCAGCCTCTTGCCTAGCGCTCAGTACAGTTTCCAACCTCCTAAATATGTTCGTTGGACATTGCGCAACTGCAGATACTGAGAATTTAAAATGATCCCAGGAATGCTGGCTGCAATGAATAGACGTCAAGGCGATGCTGGAGCCTGCTTAATTAAGAGATATCTTTGGATGCTAGAGCTTTGGCTGGGGAGTTTTGGATACCCAAGGAGGCCATTGCTGGCCCGGTGGCCCCTGGTGAGCTCTGAGCTATGTCGAAGTCCATCTGTCCACTACATCCATCTTCGACATTGTAAGGTTTAATAATAGCAGTTAGTAATTATTGCTGCGCTTGCGATGTTTTTATGAAGAGCTGCCGGAAATGAGTGCTGCGATTAGTGTGCAACATCTCCGGTCCTGCACGATTACCCCATGTCAGAGCCTGATGTAAGAGGAGAGAGGCTGCTGCAATACTGAGCCACATTTCAGCCCAAAGTCCAGGACTCCTCCCAAGAAATGCAAGTGAGGGTTGAACTGCTCTGGCTGTGATGTGCACCGAACGCCCTGCAACCGTCGATGTTCGAGCCCCGACAGGCAGACGGGGGCAAAGTGTGGGGTTCGGGCTTTTCTCCGTGATCTCCTGGGCAGCATCTCAAGTACTCCGGGGGTATTTTTCAACTACTGCAAACCACAGAAACAGTGATGTGTGCCAGGGGACAGGGGAATCAGCAGGGAAGAAAGTAATGAAGACAGATAGAAAATATGTGTCACTGCAAAGATGTTGCGGACAGAGGTTTCTAGCGTGTTGGTCACTGCTGGCTATTGTTGCCTCTAAAGACAGCCGTTGCCTCTCCTGAATTTCAAAAAGCAGACTGAGAAATCACAGATGGTGGGCTACAGGTGCCTGGAGCCCAGCAGTGCAGAGGCTCGACCCCTGCGCCACCCACTCCCCGGTAGCTGTAGCTGTCACACATCCCATCTGCTGTGGCTCGTGCGTTGTGGACATTTCCTCTTTCAAAAGAAAGCTGAGGGCAGGGAGACACAGCAGCCGGGTTGTTCCGGGGGAAGGGGAACACTGTCAGATCAGCACTTCCCCCCAGCAGCGAGAGCTCATGGTCCCACGGCCTGACGTGGGATCCCGGATACTCAAAGCCAGGCGGGTGCTTTCGGAAAGGGGGTTCCTGTCCCGTGGGCTTTGTAGCAGGGCAGTAAGACCTGCCGGTGCGTGGCGCTCGGGACACCGCACCTCTGTCTGCTAATAAGGCAGCTCGAGTGTATCCGACAACCGCCTCTTCTTCTGCTCTCCATAACCCGGTTCAGGATGACCTTGTTCTCCCTGTTCCATCAGGCAGCTGAGCCCTCAAAGAGAGTGCATGTGGTTTAAAGCACGAGTGTAATCAAGAGCAAGAATGGGAGAAAAATCACATCTGAAGGACAAGCTCACCTGTGTAATGAAGATGAAGGGATCTGAACGCATTAAGCTCCAGAAGTGTAGAGAAAAACACGACTTTGCTACCACAGAGTGCACCGAGCAGCTCAGCGTCTGCTCAGGAGAAAATAGGGCACTTCTCTCCATCACACCTCTGCTGGAGCTAAAAATATTGTTAAAATTAACCTAATCCTGGGCATGCACAGGGCTGCTTAGGTTCAGGTGGTTTAACTCCTGCATGTCCCCATTTTTATGTCTAACCTGCACTCTAATATTGACGTTAAACAGTAACTTTTAATCACTCTGACCACGGGGCAGACTGACTCAGGACACGGGGGGTTACAGGGGGGAAAATGCAACTTTAACGAGGCTGAGCTTTGTAAAACTGCAGTGGGCAAGCTGAAACATAAACCCAGTCTTGTCATTTTATGTATTCAAACAGCTTTGGTGAAGAGTAAATGCTTCAAAGTGCACTTTGTGTTCCCAGATGAGCCACACCGAGTCCCTGGCAGTCCGGTATCCCTTGCCCTTCTCCATCCCAGCCATCTCCCGGGGCAGCTTCTCTCGGACAGGGCCTTGTCCCCTGCCGCCACCACACAGTGTCACCGCGAGCAGCCCCTTCCACCGCTGCTGGCCCTGAGCAGTGAATCCTGGAGGACTGGTAAGGGCTGGGCCAGGATTTGTACAATTCTCACTGTTGCTGCCTCCCTCTTGTGGTGAGGAAACATCCCGAGAGACGGAGTGATAGACAGGTCTCAGCCAAATCACCGGTGGGACAAAGCCCCTTCTCTGCTGGGAAACGGTGGGAGTTGGCTCCAGCATTTGGGCTTTGGACCTGAAAGCAGGTCTCCCGGGGCTATTTTCCTTTTGTTTGCCTCCCTCCAGGGGGAGGCATGTGACTGAGTGTGTTGAATTTATTGCTTGTTGTGCTGCTTTAAGTCCCCTTCCCCTCAGTCTTTTTTCAGAGCAGCTGCAGAAGTGCAGAAGGAAGCAAGAACACTCTCTGCAAACTGCTGGCTCCACTTAATTACAATGGAGATTTGTAAGATACATGAAAATGCCTCCAAATGCAGTGTGAACACCATGGAGTGCTTCATGGTCCTCAGCACGCAAGCGCAGAAGATAAGCATCGCCACGCTGTGCGGCCTCTTTGGGACACTGTGCATTTTCGAGAACTCTTTGGTATTGTATTTGATCTTCTCCTCCCCCAGGACCAGGAGAAAGCCTTCCTACCTCTTTATCAGCAGCCTGGCCTTGGCTGACATTCTGGCCAGCATCATTTTTGTCTCCAGTTTTGTTAACTTCCATGTCTTTAATGAAACCGATTTCTCTAAAGAAACCTTCCTGCTGCAGCTGGGGGGGGTGAACACATCCTTCTCTGCCTCCCTGAGCAGCTTGCTGATGACAGCCCTGGACCGTTACATCTCCATCAGCCGACCATCCGAATACAAGCTCCTCATGACGAGGAAGAGAGCGTGGATAGCCCTGGGGGTGCTCTGGGTGACATGTGCGACCGTTGCTTCCCTGCCCCTCCTGGGCTGGAACTGCTGCATGCTCAATTCGACCTGCTCTGAACTCTTCCCCTTTGTGGATGATAACTATCTGTCGAGCTGGATCTGCTTCGTCCTGGTCCTGCTGGGGTGTATCGTCTACGCCTACGCACACGTGCTATGGAGGGCTCACCAGCACGTAGCCTACATGGAGAAGCACCAAGTGCAGGTGGCAAAGCAAAACGCCAGGATGAGGATGGACGTCATGCTGGCCAAGACCCTCGTCATTGTGCTGACTGTTCTCATACTGTGCTGGTCTCCAGTCCTTGTTCTCATGATCTACAGCATCTTTGCCAGGCTGAGCGATCACCTGCGCAAGGTATTTGCCTTCTGCAGCACCCTCTGCCTGCTCAATTCCATGGTGAACCCCATTATTTATGCCCTGCGGAGCAAGGAGCTATATTCCTCCCTGAGGATGGTCTTTTCTCGGTTCAGGAGGCAGCCAAAGGCCTCGGAGGACAGCCCAGAAGCAGAAAGCACCCACAAGTCCTCCATGATGGAGACTGTCTGCGAGGACATGCGTGTAGCCTAGGGAAGCAGCCATGGAAAGTCCACGCTTGGACTGACAGAAACAGTTTGGATCTCTTTTTCTTTCTCTTCTCATGGAGGTCCTGGCTGATGAGGGATCATGGAGCCAGCTCCCACTGATGTTGTTCGTGTCATGCTGGGACATGCAGTGTGCAGACTTAACACTGGCAGCCGGCCCCCGAGCTGCAGAGATACCGGTGCCAGGCCAGCGTGCCAGCCATGAGGCAGTGGGTAACTCCAGGCCCCAGAACAGCAGACCCCAACATTTTATGAAACTCCTCCTGCCTGGCCTCCCGCCTGTCCACCCCCAACCCATTTTTCTTACATTCAGTGATGTTTTACTTACACTCCCTTAAAATACAGCCAACCTTAAGTAAAACACTGCACAGATCTTCCTGTTCTCTAGAAATCCCCAGGCATCACATAACTCTCTCTAAACCCCTTAACCGTGCACGGGCAGGTTGTTCAAGTACTGCCAGCAAAGTGCTAACAGCACATCGCTACGTAGCAGAGGTACATCTGTCCATACCATGCTCAAATGCCGTCCCGGGGTGTCATGCATTAGCGCTCGGTGACAAAGGGTCTTCAGGCCCTGGAAAACGTGGCAGAGAACAACACGGGGTCACAACGAGCTCCCGGTGCCGGTGAACGCCTTGCTGCCTCGCACGGGAGCAGGCCCGGCAGCAGCGGGAGTACCCTGGTCCTTGCCAGGAAGGGGCAGCTGGTTCCTCTGGACTCACTTGCAGACGGTCCTGGCTAATCGCGGCCCACAGCATCTGGGGTCGTGTTGGTATCAGTGTCTCATTCTTTACGGAAAAGTGAAGAAACGCTGTCACTGTGGTTTGAGGAGTCTGCCATTCAGCTGGTCCGTGCCACGCGGGTTGTGGGGCATTATGAGTTTGAACACTAAGGCCATTTTTCAGCCTTTCCTTCCATTAACCTCCTTGACACAAACTCCTCCAGATGACAGGTTTTAAGCCCAAGCTGGGGCAGGTATTCTGAGCATGAGGAACTCAATGAGATTAGATTTATTGTTTTATTTTTACAAATTACACAAAAGCAGCGCAAAACCTGTGAGGAGGGCAGAGCGGAACCGGGCCTTTTGCCAGCGCCCCGGCAAGCAGCAGGGCTCCTGCCAGCTCCCAAAATGCCTCCGGTGGGACGAGCCCGGCTGGGCCGCCCGGGCCACGGCCAGGAGGCCCTTGGACTCTGCCCTGGTTCCTCGGAGGGTGCACCCAGCCCTCACGTGCGGGTGTTGGAGCCAGGCCCCGGACCCGCTCCGGGTGGCCCAGCTGCTGTGGGGCTGGCCCCATGGGCTCTCTCCTGGCCCCTCATGGCTCAAACCGCAGGACAGAGCCCACAGGCGGGCACAGCGGGGCAGAGCCGGGCTGGGAAGGGAAGAGGAGGGAGGGAGGGAGCCGCCAGCCCCGCTGCCAGGCGGACGGCAGCCTCGAACCGGCGGCTCCTCGGTAGCCGTGGCGGCGGGCGCGCTGACGTCACGCGGCAGCATGGCGGCGCGCGGGCTGCTATGGCTGGCGGCGGCCCTGGGGCCGGTGCTGGCCGCGCCACGGTACCGCCCGGACTGGGCCAGCCTGGACGCGAGGCCGCTGCCGGCCTGGTTCGACC
>VWZZ01003783.1:365546-395680 GCA_013399095.1 Psophia crepitans | reverse complement strand
CACCAGCTTGTCTTATGGCACACTGGGACAGACCGTTCCTGCGCATAGTTAATTAGCTGCATAGTTAATGTTGCAAATCGATTTTCGTTGTACACCTGGAAGAAATCAGTGCTATTAACGTCTTAGTTTCCCCAAGCATTAAATTTACGCAAGACCAAATTAACATGAAATTCTTCTTCAAAAGATTCTGTAATAAATGAGTGGGAAAGTGCGGTTAAAAATTTGCCTGTAACAACATTTTCACTATTTACAAAGATCAGTCTTCATCCACAGCATGTATAGGTAATTACCTACTGAAATACCTTGCCCAGGATGAAGGAGATTTTCCTCTGCTTTTGGTTATTTTGTCAAGGTTGTGACAGCGGAATTTAAAGCTCCGTGTAAGAATTACTGAGTAACTCTCCACAGCCTGTGGTAAGCAGGAAGCAGATGAACCCCATCATTCTACTTGGCCTTGAAATTTATGACTATAGAACAATAATAGTGATAAAAAAAAGATTGTCTAGTGCAATTTTTCCATTTTGTTCTAAGGAATTTATTATCCAGCATAAGGATACTGAAATGTAGGGAGCAGACCACAAACAAGCACATAAATTTCTATACAGGCACTTCCCCTCTGCATCACGACTGTGCTAGCCATGTCGGTCTTTCTCAGTCACTAGGATGTAACTGCTACAAATGCTTCCACCAGAAAGTACCATTAAAAAGCTATAATAAGTGTTTTAGTTTTCTTTAAAAATGAAAAACAACAAACCAAACTTAGAAGATGCGAACAAGCGGAATACTAATCAGCACTCTATGAGCCAACCACTCTACGGACTGGACGTGAATGCTCCTCAGACATTAGATTTCCACAGACTGCAGTCTATAAAGTTAAAAAATGTCATATATCATAAAATCATATTTTAGTTCACCTGTAATTTCAGGGCTGCAAGTTACTTGGGTCATGGTATGATAACATCCATTTGTGACAGCCAACTGTATTCGTCTCTGTTAGCTGTGGATTTAACCCACCATCACTGTTTTTTCAGCTTTCTCCTTAAGTCAGTTAAAGGAAGGGTTTATCTACACAGAAATGTTAAAACCTACTGCCTTGTGTTCAAAGGAAACAGTGCTATCCTTAGGTAAGGCTGGCCACTGCTCAACCCCCATATCCTAGCGGGAGACAAAGAAATGTCTCCATGCAGTATGAGAAGCATCTAAGGAAAAATTAATTCATCTCAACCACAGAAAATAAACATAATGCAGCACAAAACCAAGGCATGTATTCCAACCAGGTGAAATAACACAATTTTATAGAAACAGGGTTGGATAAGAAATACAACCTTATCTAAATTATGTCCTAACGGTGTTAACACTGATCCTGTGATATCATTTGTGGGTTGCTTTCTGGGTTCATACAACTCCTTACTGGTTCTGGTGAAAACTCAAAATAAGTGCAAGGCTCCAGTCGGCAAAAATCAGACCATCAGGGACAGCTAAGGCATAGAAATGCAGTATCCGTGTAACCAGCTGGAAGTGTGAACACACTGGAGTTTACACTAGCAAGTGCACTGCGAGCACAGCTCAGGAAGTCTGTTTAGAAACAGCCATTAATAAAAATAACTCGAGAAAATAAAACACAGCAATTTGATGCGAACCATGTGCCTGCCCTGGCCCGCGCCGCTGCTCACCAGCGCAGAGTCCAAGGCTACGGCTGCCGAACCGCATGTGGCTCTTCATCGCTCAGCATGGGGCTCTCGCTCAGGTCTGAGCAGTCAGTGTTTCACAGCCGCTGCCTGGAGCAAAACCAGGCAGTCTCGAGGAAAAAATTCAAAGAGACAGCCTGAGTCATGCGGAGGGGCACGGGAGGGTGGCAGTGAGTGATGCTGACGGAGCTGGATGGAGCGAAGCCAGTAGCAGAATGATAATGCCGCATCTCCAGGACAACGGGAACTGCCATCCAGCCTGGCTCTTGCAACCTCTGGACCTAGTAACCCAGTGGCAAGCCATGCTGGAAAGAGAAACGCACCACCCTCATGCGTCACCTCCAAACTCCTCCAGTTTTCACGCCGGTGGAATTAACACCGGCGTGAAACGAGCCACCCAGGCACAGTGAAGGCGCGCGGGTCCAGAGCAATGCTTGTAAACCTCCCTGCAGGAGCTGGTTCAGCGCTGCTCAGCCGCACATCCGAAACAGGGGCGTGAAACGTGACCGGCTGGTTACTCCTGACTTGGCGAAACAGCTAACCACGCGCTTAGGTTAGTTTGTGCTTTAACTTGTGGTGCTTAAACGCTCGGCTGCACTGCGAGCTCGGTGGTGTCAGGAGTGGCAGCATTTCCTCCACAGGCCCTGCCCATCTATCTGGAACAGCCGTGGGGTTTCTCTTGGATCCTTAGGTGGAAAGGGCTTTCTTCCGCGCTGCTCTCGAGCAGGACACGTGGCTGGAGCTGAAATACATTTGCAGGCTCGCGTGGAAGAAAGTTTGCTTGGTTTCTTCCCTCTGTCCTAGGGACAGAGACCATCACTCCCCAGAGCTGCTACTTTCTTTACAGCAGCATTAAACTCACACTTAAAAAAAGAGACAACGAGCGATAACATGGAAGTCAGGATTTTAGCATGTAGTAAGGGGTTTTTTTACAGCAATCACCTTAACAGCATCTCTTACTCCCGCCCTCTCCCCCAGTCTTTCTGCCTCTGAGGGTACTCCCCCCTCCATCTCTTTGAGTGCCTTTGAGTGACATCCCCAGCCCTCCGCAGTCGCGGGAGCCAGAGCCAGATGGTCCCACCAGTTAAAGCAATGAAATGACGCCCACAGCATGAACGCTGCAGACAATATCCAGCAGCACTGAGCAGTCGTGTGCTCCCAGGAGGGATTTTCTGTAATATTTCTGTTTCTCTGCTGTGCTCAAAGCGTCTTGAAAGCATGTAATCATCGGTACGGTAGTGAACTGCCAGAATGGAAGTGGGATTTATAGCACAGACATTTCAAGGAGAGTATTGGGATGGAGAAAGATCTCCTGGGTCATCCCCGAAGGACTCAGTGCCACCATCCCAATCAGCGTCAACCTGAAACACCAATACAGGCAGGCACCCCAGCTACCTTCCTTATCAGAGAGACCCTTTGGCACGCAACAAATGTTTTCTGTTACCAGCACGACATGTAAGTTGCCTTGTTGGCATCCCTGCCTTTCCACTTCCATCTCTGGGATCTGGGTTTCACAAAGGATTGGTGAAGGAAAAAAAATATTTTCTCTCCTTCCCTGTATTACTCATTTGAGAAGTTCAATCATTAACGTGAGGTGTCTCTGAGCATACGGAAGCTGGTCTGCAACCAAAAATAAGATGAACACATCTGAAGGTTTCAGCAATGTCTATTTTTTCAGTGCTGCATCCAATTAAAATAGAAAACCAAATGATTTGCCTCCTCTCCCATTGAGAGCCTGCAACTATACAGAGGCACAGTGAGCAAATTCTGTGATTATTGCTTTTCCCAGAGAAATTGTTCTCTGTTAAGATGAGATATTAAAGTCAGGGACTGCTGTGCAGAAAACAGGCTGAAGCAAGCCAAGCTTTTGTATGTTTTGCTGTGGTTTGTACTATTTCCCAGCAATATTGTCATTCTAGCTGTGATTGCTAGCTGACAGGAAAGAAACACTACCCACAAATATTTTTTGGGGAAAAGTTAGGAGTTTCATTAGGTACAACAAAAAAAGTAGAATTTTACTTAGAAACAAAAAACCCCTTTGATTATTAGCTCATTGTAGATTTAAATTTTGTGGTGATTTTATTGTTCATGAATAGTGCCAAACTGGCACTGCAGCCATTTCATTCTGGGCTCTCCGAAATATATTTGTACCCAATGCATGCGCTGATGGGGAGGGACCCAGTCTCCAAGGCTGGAGTCCACAAAAGCCTCTGTTCTTGGGCTGGGGACGGGGCTCGGGACAAGACACAAAAAGCTACGGGCCATCACAGCATTGCGTTCTCTTCCGGTGATGTGGCTGGGTGAGGGTCTCTGACAGAGGAGCATGAAATGGTGATCAAATGAGCAAGTCTCATGCATAATTCACGGCTTGAAACAAACCTTTGTACCAGACAAGATCACCCTTTGAATTTCTCTTCAATGGACCATTGCTCACTTACACCAGCAAGATCCATCTCACTCCATAGTGTCTGAATGGAAGCAGCACCAGCCTTTCTCACATTATTCTGAAACAATAAGCTGATCTTTCTTTTAGTGGCAAGTAGGCAATTTGGGCTACAGAGTCCAATCAATCCCTACTTCTTCTTCTAAGGATGCCAGCAGAGAAGCTAATTACCACCTCCTCTTCAAGGGTAGGTTCATTGTCAGCTAGGGACCAGGATGAGACCTCTATTCACTCCCCAATACATTATGTTCAAGGACTAACCAGATTGACATTAGTCAGTACTGACTTACAGAAACTCTTTAACAGGCCTGGAACCGAAGCAACACTAATGCAAGGGCAATAGAGGGAGGAATGTTCCACCGCTCATTAGAGAGGCCTGGAATGGTTCATTTCCCCAGCTCCTTCTCCGAAGGAAGACTTCTTATGCATCTAAAACAAATGAAGGAGAAAAATAAAAAGCAAAGTAAAATGTGGACTAGGAAGAAATATCATGACTTTATTCTAATGACTAAGTGAAAAGTCCAGTTCGGATTTCTAAAACAAACCATCCCTTAAAGTCTTGAAGACTCCATTTAAGCCAAGGTTTCACATGAAAAATAATTTATTTCTTTTTTGTCTTTTCCCCCTAATCCCTCTTTATTAAAAAAAAATAAATAATCAGCAATCCTGTTTTGTCTTCAAACCTTTGTGCTTGGGGGTCACCAATGCCGACTGAAATCCAGGTCCAAATGATCCCATTAGGGACGTCCATCGTGGAGGGCACTGTGGGGAGATGAAATTCCACGCACACAAAGAGAGCAGCACCAAGCTGGTACACCAGAAGGAGGCACCTTAGAGGAGAAGAAAAGAAAACAACAGCAGCATCTTCAACCTGCCCTCCTGCCATGAAGCTGTACCAGGAACGGGCAGTTTCACTGATGTGAGGCAGTATTGCCATAATGCAATCAGGTGGGGGCAACTGAGTGTAGAGGAAAATGGCTGAGCTGTTAGTTAGCTTGATTTACTTTATTTTCTTTTCCCTCGGCAAAGAAAATAAACATTTTCTCACATTAGATCATGAACCCTACACATTTATCATCTGCTCTCTGTTTGCAACAAAATGCCATTTATCTTTCCCTTTATGCTCTGTTTGGGGTAAGAAAGGATTTGAAATCTGCAAGTCTACGTGTGCTTTTGTGTTGCCATTGTCTTATTTTATTTTCATTAATGTGTGTTCTTTAAAAGCTCCCAAGGCTAAAGGGCCAAGTCTCCTGTTGGGGCATGTTCACAGAGGTTAATGTAAATGTAATGCAATGTGAAATGTTGCCTCTAGTTTACACCAGCAGGGGATTTGGCCCGCTCTATCTGAGTAGCGTATTAAGTGCACTGCTCATTTTCAGGATGAAGCACGGAGCTGCTATAAAGTTTTGTAAAGCTTCAGAAGTTCATTGGGAAGTGGCAGGCAAGGGAAGTGAAGGGATTTTTTTTCTGTGCTGATGAAAGATGCTCCACTGGCTGCTCTGGATGTTGAAGTCCTGAGTTCACACAAGCATCTCCTGAGCCATTTGTCACTTCATTTCAGAGCCACCTCACAGTCATCAGGTGGTGGCAACAGATTCCTGGTAATAACCCAGGACAATTGATGGAGCAGGCTGGAGGTCAGAGCTTGGGCAGGCCTCTTCTGACCCTGAGTGGTACCAGCTCTGGTATGACACTAGTGTCACCATTGATGTTCTCACAAACAGCCGAGTGTCCCAGCTTCTCCTAACAGTCTTCAGGAAGATTTTGGGGATGCCTATTGAAAGAACTATTGCTTTACTTCAGTTAGAAAAGACAGAAAATTTTAACTGACCATTGAGAGTAAAATCCAAATATAATGACGAGCTATTCAGCTACTAAATCTGTTCCCTTTGGAACGTGGAAACTATTGCGTTCCCTCACCATTGTGTTTGTGCCATCTTATTAGTTACTGAGATGAGTGACAGCCTAAAAATTTTGTGTTTGTATCAATACTTTTTCACCTTAAAAGTGAAAGGGCCTTTCATGATTTTTTTTAAGCATAGGTGGAACTTGAATTTTCAGTCTCAGAAAAAAATGGCGAAGAAACCATTAAAAACAATATCCCTTAAAGGAAATCCAGGTTCAGGGCTGGCCTTTGCTCATCACCTCACACGGTTATCTGGGGTGATAATGTCACCTGGAATGAACAGATCTGTAAAAGGTCTTCAAAGCAATATGGGGAAACCCTAATTTTTTAACCTCAGAAAATGTGCGTGTTTGACTCCATTAATCAAACTCACCCTCTGAGCGTCTAAATTTATCATTGAAACATTAAATGATATTCAGGAGCTGTTAGTAATGCCATCTACTTATCAGCACAAACTGTCTTCTTTAAGGCAGCAATTAATTTACATCTCCTATATTTGGGACCGTAGATATGTGCCTCAAGACTAAAGACATTCAGAGCCAGCTCGTATCTTCAGCCTTGCAGTACAAAACCCTTAGCTGTAACAGCCAACATACTATATGGTGATATATAGGTACTGCACATAGCGACAGCCTGGCAAAAGTATGGGGAGAAGCTTGCATGACAGCTGGCTCTATCTATTCACATTTGACTCATTTCATAACAACTGAAAAGCCTTATGTTGAAATATTTGTAAGCAAACTTTCTGGTCTGTTAAAGCTCGTCAAAGTTAGTGGCTGAAAGCTGAAGGAATAGCTCTGTTCAGCAACTCGGAGAATCTCCCTGCTCTTTGAAAACAAGCACATTTAATGGTTAGTTATACGTCAGATTGTGTCTTTGCATTCATACTTCTTCCAGCTGAGGGCACAAGCTGGATGCTTCCATCCCCTGCCTTCTGGAGGCACCATCATACGGCAGAGTCAGTGCTGGGATCTCTCTGGCAAACAACAAGGCCACCACCCACAACTGTCTCCAGCATAGAGGGAAAGCCTCTACGCTTGGGTATTTTCACATGTTAAATGAAACCATTACTGTCTTGACTTCTTTCTGGCTGTGACTAGATCGTTAGTGGATGCCTTATGCTAACCACAGGTTGGAAAACGTCATATCTTCTTTGTGATTTGGAGACCCCGAGGTGTGACCCCACTGCTCTGTCGAAATGGTGGGGGAACTGCCAAGTTGCTGTTACATGGGGCTGTGTCCCTGTAGGTCCCACTTGCTGGGGAGCGTGGCAAGGCAGCAGCCCCAAGGGCTTCTCTTTGTGCCCTTTTGTGGAGGCACATCTCTGTGGAAATGGCAAGTGTTGAATGCTATTGCAACGCATAGAGTGGGATCCTTCTGTCATGGAAGGGGCCGGAGGAAAAAATCTCACTCTTCAGCAAGTAAATAACTAAGAGAAAAAAGACCACATTACAGCCTCCTGTCAGGATGTTCTTCTTGCCATTGTTTACAAACTACAGGCATCTTTACTGCTAGTTTTCTCCTTAGAGATGACACCCGGGGACCTAAAAGTGTCAGACTAGATGTCTGGAAAATTTGCAGGCTGCTTCAGGACACTGATTTATATTCAACCCAATCCTTTTCAAGAAATTGGTTCTTCTGAAAAGAATAAAGCTAACGCTACCTCAACAACAACAAAAAAATGTCATTGTCACTAAACCAAAAGGAATGTGACTGAAGCTTCATGTCAGTCTGGGAACTTTTGATGTATCGCAAGCTTCTGTGGAGTGCTAACTACTCGCTATTTCCTGCAGGCCACACAAAAATAGGTTACCACAACAGAAAAAAAAAAAAGAAAACCAGATAGTATCATCATCGTATCATATGGTTAGGAGTCAGTTAGGGTCACATTTTATTTGAATAATGTGTTTTGCATATGATTCGAGGAAAAACTTGAATGACACTCAAATAGAGCAAGACTTACTTATGCTCTCTGAACTACAAGGTCAGTATTAAAAAGGAACTGTTGAGGGAGAGGAGAGTGCCAGAGTACACCCACTGGCCTGATTTGCTTCCTTGTACCCACGGGGAGTGAGGTGTAGGGAAGGGAGCTTTAAAACCATTCCATTTCTATATCATGAAGATATGGAGCCGTTTCTACACCATGCAACTCTGTGCCATATTCTAGAGAAATATTTCTTTTCAGAAACCACATAGGCGTCAAAGTTTTTATAGGTGCTTCATGCTTTTCTGCCTGTTTTTTTGTCAGGTGGGAGAAGTCATTTATGGCTCGTTGATCTGTGCCATCAGTGTTATGTTCAAGGTGCACTGGAGCCATTTTAACTTACAAAATTGTTTATAAGTTTCCCTGAGGAGCCTTTCAGCAGTAGAAGATAAAGGCAAATGCACCACTCCCATCAGGATCTCTCCTTCCCCTTTAGCTGAAGGTAAGACCAGAGAAGTTTATCAGTCTTATCTTGTTCTAAATATACATGCATATACACACATATATACACACATTTGAGCTGAAATACTCTTGATTTCAGAGAACTGAAATGTCTTTGTTGCTGTCTGAACATATAACATATAAAACCCTCTCAATAAAGTATTTGTCAGTCTTCAGTTTTAGCATTTCTAGCATCTTGAATTGGAGATCAGACCACGCTACCTGGAGAAAAACATACCGAAACCGTTCAATTTGCCTGCTCCCCCACAGCTTTTGGGAACTTCCTGTCCCTTGCTTTTGGGGAAAACTGTGAACATCAGGAGTTCTGCTGCTCTGGGCTGCAGCCCAAAAACTAGCCAGTGCAGTTATGCCAAAGTCAAGGATGTGCCAACCAGAAACCCCAAATACTATCCGAAAAGCCCCTTTCAAGGGACAGTCCCCTCCTGCTGCTTCTCGTATGTCCCTCACCTCTTACCCTGTCTGTACACAAGGTTCTGTCGGGGAAAGAAATTCGTGCAGCCTGGAAGCAGAGAGTGTCTCCAAATCGTCCTTGCAGCCACAGAAAACAGTTCTTTCTCCCTGGTCCTCAGCCATCTCCTTTGCTAGGCTAGGCTGGACCAGCCCAAACAGTGGCCACAGGGAGAAGCTTAGTGCGATTTCCCTTGCTGCAGAAAAAAGCCGTGTAAGCATTTGATATCAGCTCTGTTCCTGATGGGGTGGTCACTGATCTGACTGTCCATGCTTCTTCTCGGGACACAGCTCACCTTCAAGGGCTGCCTGCCCCCTCCCCAAGCTCTTTGCCTCCACCGTGAAGAGAGCTTCCTTTGAGCGCACCTCTTCTTCTAGCATCGCTGCCTTTTAAGCAATACCTTTAAATCTGCTGGTCTTTTTATTCTCACTAAGGGTGCCGTGTTTGTATGTCTATATAGAGGGTTGGTGGGTTTTTTATATAAAGAAATGTCTTTTATTGTTTCCTTTTGCTTTTCTATACAGAGCCTCTAATGTGTTGTGCTAAAGGTGGGTGGCTTTAAAAGAGGCTGGTTTCATTAGGTTTTTATTGTGTTTAAAATGTGGTTCCATTTATTGTGCTAAACACTTGGCAGCCTTTGTCACGCCATGTCTCATGAAGGCACTTGGAAATGAGCACACACATAGAAAGCTGCATCAATTTCCCCCCCGAGCAAGATAGGCAGGAGATCATGAAAGCTTTGTTTCTTTAGCTGGCAGTTAATCCTTCCAAACTTGGCCCCCTTTCTGAAATTAACTCATCGAATAATGGACATGCCCCATTAAAGTGATGAAGATAAAAACTCTGCCAGTGCCTGACTTAGTAAGAAAACCATCTCACTCGCAGGCCAAAAGAACACACTTGAGCTGTGACAAAAGATCTGTGTAACTGGGAGCCAAGACTCTCCTCCTGTTTAATTCCATGAGTTGGTATTCTTTGACTCTCCACATTTCTTTCTTTACTTAGGAAATGGGTCATGCATTTCTGGTGGAAAGATTTAAATTTTTATTTTTTTTTTTAAAGCATTGTAGAAACTTCCAGACAGATTTTTCTTCACCCATCTTCAGACATGTATGTTTTTCACATATATTGGTATTATTGAGATTTTAGTTTACTGACAGTTGGTGCTTTGATTACAGATCCAGACAGGGAGTCAAGTTCACGTATGTTTGGTTCCCAACTCTGTGACTGACTTAATGTGTATTATGAAGCAAGACACTGATTCCTTGGTTTCCATCCAAAAACCCAAGAACTGCAATTGTTCATGTCTCCTGGGAGCAGCAAAGAAAAAGTCAGTAATACCTGTCAGGAAGCATTATTATTGGTATGCTACCGTGGTGAGGCACAAGTATATAACAAAATGTCACATTCAGTCCACGTTAAAAAAAATACACTTTATAATTAAACAAGGTCTTCTTTTATTTTTCTGGATGGAAACAGAAATAACCTGAACAGCACTATGGCAGTGCTCCTCAACCTTTTTTCCTGGGACACGGTCATTATCTCAGAACTGACCCTTCAGGCTTCTTCTTTGAAGCATGATAGAGATGAAGAATTCTCCTTTCTTATTAATCCAAGAAGGAAAGATGGCCATGACACCTATATGTTACCCTTCTTTCAGAGAAACCATGTATTAGAGCAATGTCCTCTGACCTGTGAGCTGCAGACTGTGTTCTGCCCAGGAGATGTTCTGACTTTCCTCATGGCCATAGAAAATTAAAACCTCTTAAAACTAAGGAAACTGTGGCTGTGGTCCAGACTGGCAGGGAGAGCAAAGAAAGATGCTACTCACATTACTCACTCATTACTTCTGCCTATGAGCCCATAAAGGCTGGGAGTTGTAAGAACAGAAAATCCAATAATGGAAGAAAAATAAGAGCCCATGAATTAAAATGACCCCAAATATCAACAGTCAGATAGAACAGATATCTTACTAGGCATCTACAGGCACAAAAGTGTCCTCTGGATTAATTTTATCTGGTTTTGTACACTTTAATGCCATAAAGCAGAATTATCTCATTGAGTCTGACCTCTGGCATAACGCAGGCAATAAAAAATATATTCAGTTACTGCTGCATGCAGTCCAATAATTTGTGGTTGACTAATGTAGTTCTTTCAGTAGAGCAGCCCTTCTTGGCCATGAAGATTCAGTACTGGGAGAGTTCACTTCTCTTCTGAACAGACAATAAACTCTCAGCTTGGCCAATACAGATGGTGGCAGAAGTGCTCTGTTACAGCTGCTTCCCCACGCACAACCTATACGACACAGATGGAAGTGTAATGCTCCGTATTGGTGGATCTCTCTCTGTAGATGATATGATCTCTGGTCATAATTTCATGTTCAACATTAAGCTAGGGCAAGCTAACGAAGTAATTAAGGAGTAAGCTTCATCCTCCTCTGTTCCTATGGCACCTCCTTCCTCATGCCAACGCAAGCATTGCGCAATCACACGAGGAACAGGTTAAGGGAGCCGATTAAAACTAATCAATTCAATGCTTAAGTTTTTGTTGGCTGGACTGTACAGCCTGGATAGGAATAAATGATGGGAGATGTGACTACCACTTTCAGCAGCAATGCTGTTTTATGCCAGTTTAGACTGGCATATGTGAATCTGCTGTTTTGCATTATTTGACAATTTCTATTGGTTTCAGGTCTTTTTGCAGCTCCTGAGTGATGCAAAGAGGCCGAATTTCAAGAGACAATGCCACCCAATGTTCATAAAGTATTATACTGAAGGAAAGTGGTATCAAATATTAGGTATTATTTATGACATTTGGCATACCAATGAATCCATATATAAAATATTCTGTATATTTTTATGAAACGAAATAGAATTGTTGTGTCTAAATGGTAGAAATACAAACAAAAATGATAATCTGTACACATGCTAAAAACTCACTCTGTTTCTTGAAATAATTTAAAATTGAGTATGAACCTTGCTCCCCCCCCTCCCCATTTGTGGGTCTTATTCTCAGTAACACGTTCTCAAATGTGTAACAGTGACATTTCCATGATATTCATAATTCATGCCATGGAAATGGCCTGGAGAAATAAAAACTTCCTGCCTCATCAGATCCTCCTGAATAAAAAAAGTTCTTAGGCTATCCGCCGTTGAAAGTAGAGCTATTGCCTCCATTTTCTCTTTCAGACACAGCCCAAGGCAAAACAATACAAGTGTCAAACTTGGTGTTCTTGTAGCATTAAAAAAGGCAAGGAAAGAAAGATGAATATAAGGTAAACTCTAGGCTACTTTCACATCCAGGAGAGGGAGAAAAATCAAAATGATAAGCCATGGCAGCACAGTAAAACAAGAAAGTATATCCCCACTTTAATTCCCCTTTCTCTAGTATTTTTAATTATGTACAAATAGTTTTTTTTGTGCCTGTCACCAGAGCACTCCATGACATGCCACTGCCCCACCTGACAAGCTAATTGGTCTGAAGTATGACTCATCTCACAACTGTATTTAGTCGTACAAAAGTCAAGGATTTAATTAGCTTTAAATGAATCATCTCAGTTCCTTCCCCCATCAATAGGGAGCGATACCTGGTCCTTTACTTGGAGACTACCTACCTGCCTCAGGTAACTGCAACCCCTTCTGCCCTCACATCTCCCCCCAGCAGATTAATCTAAAGCTATTGGTAGTAGAAGATGATCATTCTGCTGTCTCAGTTTAGACACCTGACCTATAAAATGGCTGAAGTTAGGTGAAACTAATCCCATTTGATGAGACTAGTGATAAGCTTAACCATGTACAAAAGCCTCATTCAGAATTCACCAGTACTATTGGAAGCTATTTGATAAGTTTTGTATCAGACTATCACAGCAGAGGTTTTGGGATTTTTTTTTAGAGTAAAGATGGTTAAAATTTCATTCGTTATGCGTTTTCAATTACACGTTCCATCAGGTTTTCATGATAGGAGAAAATTGGAATTTTTTAGCTAATAAATAAACACGGGGTTTGATCAGCTGTACAGGACAAAAGTATAAAACTTGCTGAAGTCTTTTGTTTGTATTTTTATGTGTTTAGTATACGCTTTGCCAAAATATACGGATAACTTTTTTCTTTACCTTTGAGTATAGATTTGCAAAGTAGAAATTAAGCATCAGGGAATCAGATGCAGTGCCCTACCAGAACACGTAATGACATTTTTCAACCCTAAGACAAGAATCTGAATTATAGGATAAACATTAAAATGTTATAGCCCTTTTTCTATAGCAAAAGGTATTAACCCAGTACCTCATCCCAGTACGGGATTGGTCACCCCGCCAATCTCTAAATGAAGTGCCTAATTTATTTTGTTGAAGAACTGTTGCCTTCATGATTAAACTTGTCACTAATTCTTCATGCCCCTTTCTTCTGCTCTGAAAGGTTGATTTTTAAAGGATGCTTGTTTTGGTGTTGAGCTGGTAATTTTAGTTTATAACCTATAAAGGTCTTTGGGAATGTGAGAATGAAAAAGAATGTTATCCTGGCTATTATTATTATTATTATTATTATTATTATTATTATTATTATTACTGAAAGATGTCTGTTGAAGCATTATTCTGTGCTATACCAGCCATCAGAATATAGCTTTTCTTGGAAGAGGAATGTATTGCCCATTCAGTAGTTATAGTCAAAGACTGATGTTGCAGGGCATTAAAGGGGATCCAAATCCTGCCTGTGTTGTGCCACACTGACCCACCACACCACTCTCTGCTAACGCAAGCTGGCAGGAGTAGACCTCAAAGACAGCACTTTTCCCGACACTTGGATGTCAGCGGGATTTCCAGCACTCATCGGTCGCTCCCTCCGGAGCCTTGGTGCACCCTTTCTGCTGGGTTGTGAGCACTCAGCGTTCCTTTTGCAGTGGAGGACATGATGGGCTGTGACACCTACCGTCTCAGTAAAGACCCGTCTCAAACAATATCAGAAGATGTCACTTACAGCCTGCCAGTGTAAGCTGAGTTCTCTGAAATGCAAGCTGCATTATGGAGCATGATGGGGGCTGGGAATATTAAGTCCTTTCATAGTTAGGAGTACTTTCCCTTTCTTTCCAGTACAACCACATGATTTTAAGCGATGCTGGTCTTTAGCCACTGGAACGTGGAGCACTATTTTGTGAAGAAGGGCTTTTTTGCCCAGCCCAGAGTGAAATGCGTTGCTTGTTTGTCATATGCCATGGACCCAGCCCCAACCCTGGTGCTCCGGAGTCTCTGGTGAGGAGGTTGCTGGGTTTAACACCTAATCAGATGATCTGACATGTACGACCAAATGTGTCTGTTGCCCTGACTTTGTCTGCATCCTCTTCCCTTGCATGCTTCAGCTGTTCTTCATAGCACATTAGAGGGTTGCTGTCTTTATTAGCCACCAATAACACATTAATACATTCCTTCTCCTATTGCCTCGGACACTAATTTGGTGGAATTGGATACTGACAGTACATTGATGTTGTTAAGGTTAATGACCCAGAGATTTACAAGAGAAGTCGCATTAGAAGTCAAATTGATTGTAATAATTGTTTCGCTGAACAGTGTCAAAATTAAGTGCAGTATGTTGTGCTATGCCATCCAGGGAGGCCCTGTGGCTGTTACAATAACTACAACGCTGTCTACATACACTCCTTACAAGACAATTCACGCTGAAATACGTTTAGGTAAATGCAGCTCTAATAATGGATGCCTAAGATGTTCTAAGATATGAGACACTGTGTTTCTAGTCTCTGCACATTATTTTGCCTCCAAGCATGTTTTGTACTTGCATTCAATTCTAAGAAAATTGTTGCTTTACTCAGCCAGGGATGAGCAGAAAGCAAAATTTGGTGGCTGTTGCCTCCTTTTGGCCTGAATTGTGAGGCAATGCAGAACACCTCTGCTGCTCAGTCCTAAATTTTGCTCAGACAAGTGGCTGTTCGGCAGTTCAGATGCTCTGCACTTAAGTTCCTTTAAATATTTAAGGTGGAATATACTATATGAAATAATTTTTCTATTAAAATTGCCTTCATGTTGGTAGTGGAAATTGCAGAAATTGCAGCTGAGATGCTATGAGAATCTCCCAGAAATATTACCTTTGACAAAAAAGGTGCGTGATTGTGTAACTGTTAAAAAAACACTAGAGACCTTTACACATTGTAGATCCTCTTCCTTCCCTCTGCTCTTCTATGCATCTCTGCTGTTTCTTTCTCTTGCATTCCCCCTTTCTCCGCCTCTTCTCACTCAGTGTATTGGTCTTGCAACTGAAGGGGTCACTGCTGAGTGCTGAGTGGCACCATGAACAGTGAAATAGGAGGTGCTTGTCATGCAGGAGTCCTGTATAGTCATCTGCACGCCCACAGGACTTGACTCACCCATTCCTGGTGTTGTAGTGTCAGCTCTGACTGCAGGGTGCTCACAGCCTTGCTGATGATGGTGGGTTATGAGTAGAGCTGAAGGTCAGGAAATTAACCTCATACTTTTCTCTGACGCTTTCTTCACGTATCTTATGTTGTTTCTCTGTCATATTTGCAGTATCTCAAGACCTCAACCAAACAATATATTTTTCATGACGATTTCAATTTTAGCAACAACAACATTCTGTGGAAAGATAAACGCTCTAAGTAAAAAAATGCCTGTTTGTTTTGGCTCTAATAGTATACAGTAATCATATCCAACCCCCTTCTTCCTTTCTCCCAGTACCAACTCATCTTCTTCCTTAACTAGTTTACATATTATATGCTTACTTGGAGAGCTAAAATTTTAAGGAAGGACATAGAAAAAACAGAGAGGTTGGTACACTGGTGGGGTTCATGGATTAAGTAAGATGCTTGCAGTGTCGACGTCTGAGCTAGGCACCTTTGGCTCCTCTTACAAACAGCAGCAAAAAAATAAAACCATTTGGCATGATTAGTTTCCTCCTAGGGTGGATGAACTGCAGCCTAAAAGTAATGCAGATGATGGGTTCACAGCCTCACTTTCTAGGCACCTGCAGTGTGGGACTTAGAGTTTATAGCAATCAAAGGCAACCGGGGTGAAAAGTGCACATTTTGGTGCAAAGACTCCCAGTGTAATGAGGTTGCTTTATGTCTTCTCTTTTGTGTCACATGTATAGAAAATGTGTTTGCACTCTGCTCCTGACTAGAATGGCTGCACTGCTGCGCTCATGCCATGACAGGTTGTTTTCATTAATGGTGAAAGTCCACTGGTCAATCTTTCATCGAGCAGCTACAGTGCAGGCACCTGATTTGAAGAAATGGCCCATAGATTTGGTTTATCTGTAAATACCATCGCACACAAGAAGCAAAGCCAAAAGTCATCGTATTTTGGATCTTATCACTGTTTATATAACACATCAATAACATGCCAAACACTGTCTTTTGCTCTGTGGAGTATGTTGTACAGCTTGCTCTCTACACCACCAGCTTGTTTTGTGGCTGATGTGTAAGCTGGGATATTACTTTTAAAATGTATTTTAGTGGCATCATGTATTTTACAGCAGGCCTGTCAAAATACAGTGTCAAGCTCTCATATGTCACATAAAAACTGTTTGATGTTCTCCTCACTTGAACTCCTACTTTGCATTGTAATTAGGAGAGATCTTGACTGGGTGAACTTGTTAGCTTTCTACATGCACAAGCCTAAGGACACTTTAATTAAAGTCAGAGGGAAAGTTGAAAGTAAAGGCAGCAAGAAATAATAATAAGACTAAAAATAACCCGTTCAGAACTGCCACAGAGAAGCCAGAGGGACAGGACATGTCACAGACAGGAAACATTATGAACTGGGAGAATCGAACCACTTTTTCCTCAGCAGTAGCATACAATAATTATAAATACAAATTATGCTTCATTTCTTGCCATATGACAGCAGTCGCAAAACAAAGTGACAACATTACTGGCCAGTGAAGCTGTCTGAAAAGTAGAAAAGGATTTTCTTTTCATGACCAGGCTGCTTAGTTCTCTTAGAGGGGAGTTATCCAAATCAGTGTAGAAAAAAATACCTACAATCATCATCTTTCGTTTTGTGGAAATAATCTCCCACAAATTACCTGTACAGGGGGAAAGAAACATCAGAACTGTCCTGAAAAAATATTGTAATTTTTGATTTTCCTTATTTTGCTTTTCTTGTGGAAAAACAAAGTTTTACAGAAAATCTGAAATTTTCTCACAGAAAATATGACTTGTATTCCCTTTCATGAATACTTTCGTAAGTAAAGAAGTAAATAATTATTTCCTGTCCTTTTTCCATCTGTCTGTTTGTCTGCTTGTGGGTTGGGTTTTTTTCTTCTTCAAATTAATGTGAGTATTTTCACTTTTCCTGATTTTTGGTCTGTCTTATTATTTAGTTCTTGCCTGGCTACTTCTGTCTCCTTGAGTGTCCATATCTCACAGTTTCTTTCTGAATAAATAAATTAGACAATATCAGTGAAAAATCTATTTTCCAAAGCCACAGATATATGCACCTCACTCCTTCTCTCTGTTCTGCTTTATGTTTTGTATCATGCTATATAGAATCATAGAATGGTTTGGATTGGAAAGGACTTTAAATGATCATCTGGTTCCAACCCCCTGCCATGGGCAGGGACACCCCCCACCAGCCCAGGCTGCCCAAAGCCCCATCCAACCTGGCCTTGGGCACTGCCAGGGAGCCAGGGGCAGCCACAGCTTCTCGGGGCACCCTGTGCCAGGGCCTCAGCACCCTCACAGGGAAGGATTTCTTCCTAACATCTAATCTAAATCTCAGCTCTTTCAATTTAAACCCATTCCCCCTTGTCCTGCTCCTCCCTGCCCTGGAACCAGCCCCTCTCCAGCTTTCCTGGACCCCCTTTAGGCATTGGAAGGCCACAATTAGGTCTCCCTGGAGTCTTCTTTGCTCCAGGTTGAACAAGCCCAACTCTCTCAGCCTGTCCTTGTGACTTACACACTAGCTGGTAAGAAAGCCATCCTGTTGGAATGCCTAAATGTCTGTATGTTCCTACTTGCACAAGTTTCGCTTGCATAAGAAGTTCAGAGTTGAAATTAATTTCAGTATTTATTATATTTAAAATGGGTTCAGACCAAGCTTCTCATCAGTATAGTAGGCTGAATGGAGACAGTTCAGGCAACCAGTGCAGCCATATGAAGAGCTGAATCTTACACCAACCTCTGCTGACGATATTGACTCCCTCTTCACTGACTTTAATTTAAGGTACTGATTGCTTAGGAACCTAACTCACATTTATACACCTTCATATGAAGACCTAAATTAAAGTATCTTAATCTCTGAGTTGTTCTTTCTCCCTTGAGTTTCTGTGACCTGATTGCTCCTCCACTTCTTTTATGCTGGATTTTGAACTGCTGATTACTTTACGTTATTCCTAAGCATAAGCTCTTCAAAGTTTTCACTTCTCCAAGATACCACGGCAAATCTATAACCTTGTCCTTATTCAGAAACAGTACTGACCTCACCATTCCCTGACTTCTCAACTCTTTCAGACTGTAGTATTGAATTTGACAGCTCTGTTTCCTCTCTGCGCTTGCATACCTCTTCATTTTCTTGGAGCAAATGTCTTCCTTTTACATCTCATTCTTCTGCACCATGTGTTACACCTTCTTGTTTGCAGATTTAAGCAGGCACAAGTTGAGATTTTCATTTTCATCTTCTGTGCCCTGACCTGTTTGGGACTAATCTTGGCTTTGTGGGTTCAGGAATCATTTCCATTTTCTTTTTCTAAAGTTCTCCTTGGGGGTATGTTTTAGCTCTTCGTCTCTTTACCTTCTTTTGTCTGAAGGAAATAATGAGATACTATCATCTCACTGACAAGCAGTGCCAGAGGGTCCAAGAAGCAAATACATGCTTACATGAGCAGTGTGAGTGCTGCAAAGATGTACCCAGTATAGTAGACATGTCCTCCTCAAAGTCTTTGGCAATGTAATGACATTAACTCTTCCTTACCTTTACCACGGAAATATTGCCATACCTTAGTTAAGCTCTTACAACAGGTTGGTTCTTGGTTTTTTCCACAGGCACTAGAAGTCCTGCCTGGGAGCTGTTCCACATCATTCATCACTGCCTCTAGCTTAGCGCTTAGTATGTATGTAAATCCACCTACATCCATACGTAGCCCACAGAGGCAGCGTCACAGAAACTGCAGCAGGTTACAATCACAAACCCATCTGTTTGCAACGAGTCACGGAATACATTTGAGATTGAGTACAAACAAAATCAAGACGTTACAACTGGTTGAGGTATGATAGCTCAAACACTTCATCTATTCTAATGGTTTCCAATACTTCCCGATATATAGAACTGTTACAGTAAATAACTTCTGAGAAATGTATTGAAATTATGATTATTCTTAGGATTTATAAAGTATGCATCTTCTAATCTTCTTAAATGTCTTTGAATCCTTGATATCTCAACTGGATAAATGTGATCCATAAAATGTTACTTGATTCAGCTATCTTGTGTCTCAAAAAACTGCTCTTATCAATGCTGAGATGATGATACAGAGAAAAAGGCTACACAGAGTAACCTGAAAGTAACATACAGCACAATTGCCTCCAAGGGACACCAGGTAAGCTTGCTATGGTTGTTACCATGCTCAACACAAAGAAAGTGTGCCCCTTTTCAGGGAAGGGGAACTATTTGAAATGAAAGTGGTGAAAATCCATTTTCAACGTGAGTTCTGTACATGCTACTGAGTCTCCAGTACCATGTCTAATGAAATGAGATGTATCAAGTTGGTTTCTCGTCCAGAAAACTCTGCACGTTGAAAATATGAAAATAAACTAGCATATGAAATTCTCAACTGGAGGAAACTAAAGAAAACATGAAAAGATATGGAAACCCTCAGCCAAACTGGCTTGTGTGTAAAAGATTTTATGATTACTTACTAAGAAATACATCCAGCTGTTGATGTACTATTCTGATAGAGTTGACGCTCGCACAGAAGAAGGCCAAGTCAACTCTTAGAAATGCTGGAAGCATTGCGATGTGTGAATGAAGGATACAGAGTACCATTGCAGATGTAGTCAGTTGAATTATAGCACTGATCACTGAAAGCTATCTCAGGAATACAAAACAGGAGTCTACAAAAACAGTATCCCAGTTAAATATGGCCAAGGACATCAGAGACCTGGTTAGCATGGGTGACACACGGGCAAAAAGAGAGCAGGCAAAGAAAAGAGATACCTAAAGCACAAAGCCTCTCCAGAAGATGAACAGAAGCAGGCCAGGGCAGGGATCATTTCATTTCAAGTTATTCAAAGTAGACTAATACTGAGACATCTGGGAAATAGATGAACTGCTAGATGTTACTACTGGGATACTGTAAGGCAAGCGGTGCAGTACTTCAGAAACCGAAGTGTCCCAAACTATTTAATTTCAGACTGCAATCCCAGTTTACTGGCAGAGAGCTATGTTATTTATATGAGAGTGGGAATTCGGTCACATCACATCATCTCCATACTTAAGCCATCAGCCTGACAGATCAAATTGCTAAGCTGCTCGTAAAGAAACCCACAGAAGTCTTTAACAGAAGTTTGGTCCAACACTCAGTATTAGATTGTAGAGACATTTTCATGCCTATAGCTGGAGATTTTTTTAGGATCGACTTATTTCCCTAGGACAAGCCACACATTGTGAAGCAAACTAAACAGTCTGAACAGATGAAAACTCAACCCTCTAACACGGTAACGTGTAGCAACATTATTTCATCCCAACTTCCGATTAGTTTGTTCCCACCAAATCCAATACAAGACCATGGGGAATATAAACTGATGAAATGTGCTTTCCCACGACACATCATGAACAGGACATTGAAAAAACAGGAGTTTTCCAATGACTTCAAATTATCTGAAAAGACCACAATACCACCCCATCCAGGAGGTATCTTGCTGTCACAGGAAAAATTCACACTTAACCCTACTGCAAGATACCCTGGACAAATTTTTGATATTGAGGAAGGAAAAACAACCCCCAAACCTTGGAGAAATGTGCCTTAGGTCTGAACTTAATATGTATTAAAATGATTTGGTACTTTTATTATTTACACATACACAATCACACACCTAAATTGATAGAAAATTGAGTACGCACTTTAAATTTAATTGTTGGAATGTCACAATGTATTCTCAGTGTTGTCATCACAATCTGAGAGTCTGTCAGTGAAAAACTCTGAAATTAGGACTTTGTTACACTGCCTTTAGTAAATCTCAGCCAAGTGGATTTGGGCAGTGGCACCCCTCAGCTGCCTGCCACAGCTCTGCTCTTGAAATGATTATCCTGCAGCAACGTTGGCAGAAGTGTCTGACCATGAATCAGTGGTAGATCAAACTTGCCTTCACTGGCTGTTTATGTGAAGATGTCTCCTTGTGTTTTGGAGATGCTGAAGAACGAGGACTCATTTCCCACCTTAGTGGAGTGCAACAGAGACCTTGGAGAGTAACAGGCCAAAACAGAGGGACAGCTGCCCAAGTGCACTGTTACACATCTCCAAGGCATCACGTGCATTTGAAATACCCGTGGCAAATAAGGTGAACACAAGGCTTTTTCCCACTTCTTAGATCACAGGGAGATATATTATGACACTGAATTACTTAGTAATTGGTTTTTTACTACCAGGTGAAGATTTGACAATTCAACACAGTTTTTACATCAGACCCATCAATCATGGACCATTAGAAAGAGCTTGAGAGATGCGGTATGAATAGATAACTGGGAGATCTAACTCGGTACAGCTTGGGAAGTTACTCCCTGTACAATGGGAGTAAAAAGCTTAAGGCAGCACGAAGATTGCATCACAAGAAGGGTTTATGGGACACTTTTCACATGAATTTATTATGCAAGGACAAGGAGGGGCTCCCAGATTAGTTAATAATTATTCCTGTCCTAGGTAGTTACTTTCTGACATTTGCAGATATGAAGACCTATAACTATCTGGTTATACACAGAATTTGAAATAAACATAAAATTAAGTTCTGCCACTGCTATAAAATAAAGTTCTGTCACTGATAGAAGGATAATATTTTAGATCTGTGCTGCAAAAGTTATTTTGTACAATACAAAAAAGAACATTGTATTTCACCAGGTTCAGAGACAATGTACAATTAATCCATTCATGATGTTAATAAAAAAGGTTAAAACTCCCAAATAAATCATCAGTAATCTGTTATGTTCAGGTTATGAAAACTACTGCTAAGGTCTTGTTTTATTTTTTAAATCTTCTTCAAAAGTGCATTTTTTTGGTTCATTTGTTTAATCCTTTCTTCCTGTTTTCTTGTTTTAAATTTATAACCATAGAACAGAAAGATGGAATTTGAGAGTCCACAGCAGTCTTTGTCCCCTTTTAGCACCGACTTCATTCCATCTTTTCATACCCTTGGTGACATGAAATTTGCTCCAGAGTCCCATTGCAAAGGCTTTTTGCATCAAAAAAATCAAACAAATCAACCACAAATGTCCGCAGGGGCTCAGGAGAAAAATAAATGAATGAATAAACAGAAGACATGCTGGCAGAAAATAAGTGGTGAGGAAGGGATCAGACTGGGTAGGTCAGAGCATTTGCTGTGGTTATTCTTCCCTAAAAGTGCATCTAAGGGTAGAGAAGGAGGACAATCTGATGTGGCTGGATGTGCCTATTCTGATGTGGCATCAAAAATGATGGCTGTGTGCTAGAGAGATGAAAAGACTCAGAAACTGGTTCCTCAGCAAAAGCCTGCAATATTCTGATTTCTTTAGCACGGTACAACTTAACTCCTTCACTAATACTGATGGATGCTGGATCCAAGTATTTGAGTTCCAAGCACAGCTACAGGCTGGGTAGAGAATGGATGGAGAGTAGCCCTGAGGAGAAGGACTTGGGGGTGCTGGTTGATGAAAAGCTCACCATGAGCCGGCAGTGTGCGCTGGCAGCCCAGAAAGCCACCCGTGTCCTGGGCTGCATCAAACCAGTGTGGCCAGCAGGGTGAAGGAGGGGATTCCGCCCCTCTGCTCCACTCTGCTGAGACCCCCCCTGCAGAACTGCATCCAGCTCTGGAGTCCTGAGGACAAGAAGGACATGGACCTGCTGGAGCGAGTCCAGAGGAGGCCACGAAGATGATCCGAGGGCTGGAGCACCTCTGCTACGAGGACAGGCATTGGATATGAGGACAGGAGTTGGACTTGTTCAGCCTGGAGAAGGCTCTGGGGAGACCTAATTGCAGCCTGCCAGTACCTAAGGGGGGCCTACAAGAAGGCTGGAGAGGGGCTGTTTGTCAGGGCAGGGAGTGATAGGACAGGGGGTAATGGGTTTAAACTAAAAGAGGGGGGGATTTAGATTAGATGTCAGAAAGAAGTTCTTCCCTGTGACAGTGGTGAGGCCCTGGCACAGGGTACCCAGAGAAACTGTGGATGCCCCTGGATCCCTGGCAGCATTCAAGGGCAGGCTGAATGGGGCTTCAGGCAACATGGTATAGTGGGGGGTGTCCTTGCCCATGGCAAGTGGTCAGAACTAGATGGCCTTTGCAGTCCTTTCTAACTCTAACTATTCTATGATTCCTCATTTTCCTGCTTGTGGATTTGTGAGAAAAGATGGATTTAAGAGATTAGTAGTGATCAGTAACCTTGGCACTTGAAGTACTGAAACTTGGATCCTTGTGAAAAGAGTATCAATAATTTTCATTGGTACTCCCTTTTCTGGAATTCTGGAATCTAATTTTTATGTTATTCATAGCTTCAAAAAAGAAAGGACTTACCAATAATATCATCATTATCCTAATGTCTTCTCATGTGCGTGTGTAAGGGAAGGAAAGGGGAGTTGCTGCAAATTCTGAAGGTCAACCTGTCCATGTCTGGAAAACACCAACACTGACCCAGAAATATCACTGAAAACTCTTACCACTTCACTATTACAGTATCAGTTTAGATTTTGTTTTGCAGGTGGGTCAGTAGCCATTAGGTTATTCCTTCCGTACTTTGAGAAGTCATGAGAACACCTGTTAGGAGCTGTCTCTTGGGCGTACCTGGTAAAAGAAAGAAGAAATGTCTCGCTCTGCTCTCCAGACTGAGGCAATCAATCTTCAAATCAATTTGCCATGGCTTACACAGTTTCCATACAGTAACCACCCTTGTGTGTGCTTGAAGTCTGTTTAGTGTGGGATTCTCCATCTTGGCTTAAACTGCAAGGAAGCTCATTAAGATAACTTGCATTATTTTCTACTGGATGTGGGTTAAAAGTGTACCCACATACAGTAACCACAGCTCAGCTGACCCACAGAAACTTGTTAAACTGGTAGCTTCCTTAAATATCTGAGTCACAGAATCTAACCAAGACATAAATTTATTGGTTTTACCACAGGTTTCCAATGTGACTCAATAAGTTTGGCTCCAGTTTTCAAGTTTTTAAAATGACTTTACATTTCTCAAGCTACAGTACCCTTTGTTTCTCATGCCTAAAGATATTTATATTCCAGAATGTAGAAAGCATTCTGTCCCCATAGATTTTGAAAATATGATAACAAAAAAACCCAAAACATTCAGGTCATGGTGTATTACTTTCTTTCCAAGTCCAGACGTACGATAGTCATCAAATATAGCACTGAAGTGGTGGAGCAACAGTCTCACTATATCTCACAATCTGATGCTAAACTGAATTAATTTTATAATCTTTCCCTAAATAAAGTAACAGTAGGGATTTGAAAAAGTTTAGGGTGGAAGCTGAATTTATTTCTCTCCATTTAGTTGTTTCATCAAAAAGGATATTTCATTCCAGTTGTCCATCTATTTCCCAGATTCATTGTTGAGCTCTTTTGCAACGATGTTAATTAGAGTGACCTGTACAATGTCAGAACTTGTGATGGTTCCTTGTATCTAGCACAGTGAGGCAGAGACCATATTGGCCATTTCTCCTGGAAGTTTATGAGGAAAAAAAAAGTTACAGTTTTTAGTCAGAAGTTGCATAAAAACATTTTATAAATGATCTTATTGGGTTCCCACACATACGTAGAGAGAGAGAGCAAGAAAGAGAAAGATTAATTATTTTGTCAGGAAATCCATAATTCTATAGCTGTACCTAAAGTGAGAGCAAGTTCACCAAGTCAAAGGCTTTTATCGAAGTCAATAAAGCCTGAGAAATGGGATCTCAGTATCAGGGCCCTGCAACAACAGAAATGGAACTAGAGAGTGATTATCCATTCCCTTCCTCCCCCTTCTTCCAAGAATATGAAATCTTCAAGGCAGAAGGATTAAAGTAAAAAATACTGGTACAGAAATGGAAATTTCTTCCTGAGGGTGATTTGCATATTTTCCACATACACTTTATCACGTCTGAAGCTTTTGGCACCCATATGCAAGGCTTTGATGTGGGTCAGCGTGTGGCAGGGGCCAAAAGAGAACAGCACTGAAGACACTTTGACTCCTTGCAAGTGCATCAGACCAACATAAATGACCGTAATCATATTAGAGCATGGTCACATTGAAACGGTCACAGATAAGTAAGTGAGAGGAAGTCAGTGAGCCTAAAATGTCATCAGCTATTTTTATAGTCAAGATTTCTACCTTTCAGCTTCATTCTCCTATGGCAGAAGGCCTAATTTTCATGATTACATACTTGACATCATGTCTTTTCATTTCACCTAAATGATTAGTTTGATTTAAATCAACAGGATGACTTTCAAAGTTTGAGGTTGAATATGTAAAACAATCTTTGCAAGATCTGCTCCCTTTTAATGATGGCTACAGATAAAAAATTCATGTTGGAATCTGCATCCGATGTAGCCAGCCCTAAAGTGCTTCCATGTCTTTCCTCTTCAATAGTAATACTCTAGACAGGCATTTTATAACTATGTAACTTTCCGTATTAAATATTATCATGATGTTTAGATTATAAAGGAATACCCAGTGGTACCTCTTTCTCTAATACCTTTATAAAAAAATAATCGAATGGTCAAAAAGGGTAGGCCTAAACTTACACACCTAGAAAACACCACAGATGAAGCAATTCTTCTCTTCCTTCTTTAAATCATGCCTTATTTGAATTCTCTTAAGAGTACATGCCATGCTGAAGGTCCTGGATGACAATGCATTTGTTATCTATCAGACCTGAGGGAGAAGGGAGTGAAGGAATGTATGCCAGAGGGGGGAAAAAAGTTATTCAAGAGAAAGACTTTTATGAAACAAAACCACCTTTGTTTTGTATAAAACAAACACTTTAGGTGACTTCAGTTGCAGTAATGTGTGATGCATAGAGCTGATAAGAAACTGCATGAATTCTATTTTGTTCATTATTTTCATCCCAGTGAGGGATGAAAACTCGAAACCTCAAATGCATTTGTAGACTGAAATAAAAAATACGTCAGTACATCTCAAATGAAGAATTTTGTTTTAACAGCTTCAAAATTTGACCTTTTCTTATACTGTTTTTGAAGTACGGATATATTCAAATTTCAAAGCAAATATATAGGTTAATAAAATTCCAAATACTTTCATTTGCAGGTGTCCAAGAGAGTATTTTGACAATGTTCAAATATTTGGCAAAAAAAACCCACCTCGAATTCAAACCAATTCCAAATCCTTTCAAACTCTGAGGGTAGGAAATTCTGTCAGCTGAGACAATCCTAAATTCTCTCAGGTTCACAGAGCAGAATTGAATCTCCTTACATTAAAATATTTTGATGTCTCTTTTCTGTGGTATTAACTTTTTTCAATACACCCATAGAAATATCTGAAATGGGTCAAGCTCTGTAACTGAATACATAAATTTACACACCCCTTTGGGCACCCCGCACTGCCACACAGCCACAACACAGATTCATCTGTTCAGAGACAACTCAGAATGATTTCACCCTTCTACGAAGCAGAGATGAATGGGGAAAGACAGTACTTTAGGACAAAAATTCAAATACACAATGTAAGTGTTGAGCTCTGCTTGTGCTATATAATACCGCACTGATAACATTTAATTGCTTTTGGTTCAGAAAAAAAAAAAAGATACTTGGCCATATTAAGCCATATATAAAAGGTTGCTGGCAATTATTTTTTCAGCAGTGCCAAATATTACTGTTTTCCTCTGACTGTAATGTGCTCCTCAGAGTTATTCTTTCTTAATCTAGTTTAAATGTAAGCATCTCATTGAGAAGCAGTAAGAGATTTGTTTTTGCGTTTTCCGCCAGGTCTCTAGGGTAGGATGGTTTAATCATCATAATATGAGACACAGCTAAGGAAAAAGAAGATTCTTATCAGTGAACCTCTGCTAAGCTTCAAGGTTTGTGGATGTGAGCTGATATGGCGTTGGTAGATATGAAGGTGTGAGCGAACACAGTTTCTCCCAAGCTTCTCCATCAAACTTGTCTGCTCCCAAATGGGAGAAGAAACACATGGTATGTCTAACATGGCTTCAAGTTCCACAGTGTATTTATTTATCGTGTGAGAAAACAAGAGAAAAATTTATGCACAAAGCCCCCTCAAACCTCAGAGTTAAATACAGGACTCGGTCATACCAGCAGTGTCTTTCCCCTTTGATTTCTGTATTTTATTAGAGTAAGTGACTTTTACCTTTGTTTTTTTTAATCCTTTCTGTGTGCTGCACCCTTGTCTATGCTAAACCACACTAATAACTTACTTGACTTTCTTTTTAATTAGAGTAGTGCAGACATGCGCTTGAAACACAACAGTGTCCTTTCCAAGGCTGAATACAGCTATTACTTATTATCTTAGGTGAGGGAAGGACACGGCACTGTCGTGTATCACTTTTCCGTCAAACATATGGCAAGCAGCATTGAATTGTCAGGGAAGAGGTCATTTTAATTACTAGATAAATTTGCCTCAGAGAATTGTATACAGAAATAAATACAGCCCAGATTATATTCCTGATACAGTCTTCCACAATGCATAATATAGGAAATGGTTTTTTTATCAGCTGACAAAAAAATCCCAACAACCAAACAAAACAAACAAACTTTAATGTTTATCTAACATTAAAATTCAGTTATCCAGTTTTCTCTCGCTCTTTTTTCTTTTCTTCAAGTCAGGCACCTTTCTTTTCTTATTTTATGATTTGAGGAAAACAGTTGGCAGTCAGTGCAGGAAGTCAATTTTTTGCATGAGGCATATTTTACTGTAAAGTGTACTGCACAGGAGACAGAATTCATTACATTACCTGAAACTGGAAAAGTCTTGACAGAAAAGTTCCCAGACTTGCAAAACACTTACACGTCTGTTATGCATTTACAGATCAGCCTCAGCAAAACATTGCAAATTTAAGCACCTGCACAATCAAGGCCTAAGTGGCAGATATAAATGTTTAGCTAAAGGATTTACAAATCTCAAATTTCAGGACATAAGACGAGCTTCTTAGGAGGGAGATATGAATCATATCTATGTAACAGCACTTTCAGACACTGTAATCATTGTTCCTAGTAGAAAAATGTTTCTTAATTAGAGACAGATGTTGAAAATTTTGAGTTATATGAAAATGTCACAAGCTAAGTCTCTCAAAGAAAATAATAGGTTACGTTTCGGACTCTATCTAGAGAATTTTCTATTTCTACAGAAATGATAAAATTACACTTAAAATGTGTATTTCTTTTCTGAATTCAGCAGTTTTTGTTGTTTTGAGCTAGGCTGAAGTCAAGAGTATAAGATTAAGTATAGTCTTGTGATAACTGGTGTCCTGGTGTCAGCTGAGAGAGAGTTAATTTCCTTCACAGCAGCCGGCATGGGGCTGTGGTTTGGGTTTGTGCTGGAAGCAGCGCTGATAGTGCAGAGATGTTTTTGCTGTTGCTGAGCGGTGCTTGCACAGAGCCAAGGCCTTTGCTGCTTCTCGCCCCGCCCCGCCGGCGGGATGGCTGGGGGTGTGCGGGGAGTTGGGAGGGGACAGACAGGGCAGCTGACCCCAATGACCAAAGGGACATTCCATACCATATGGCGTCATGCTCGGTTTGTAAGGGGCTGGGGGGAAGAGGAAGGGAGGGCAGCGGCGTTCGGAGTGATGGCGTTTGCCTTCCCCAGTAACCGTTACGCGTGACGGAGCCCTGCTGTCCTGGGGATGGCTGAACCCTGCCTGCCGTGGGCAGTGGGGAATGGATTCCTGGGTTTGCTTTGCTTGTGCACGCGGCTTTTGCTTCACTGATTAAACTGTTGTGTCTGAACCCACGAGTTTTCTCACTATCTCTCTTCCGATTCTTTCCCCCTTTTCCGATGAGGGGGACGGAGTGAGCTTCTGCGTGGTGCCCAGCTGCCGTCTGAAGTAAAACCAAGACAACTGGGAATCCTTTCTTGGAAACACTAGCCTTATAAGCAACTGAACAACAGAAACAGATGCTCACAGAAAGCAATTTGTCTCTGATACCTTGCTCTTTTACTACATTAAGTCTGTGCCATGTGGTCTCCTTTGCAAGACAAAAAAAAAACCCTTCTTTTTTTTTTATAATTAAAAATTTCTCCCACATGGTCTTTGCAGACCTGGCCACTTTGGTTTGACTGAAGTGAAGTGCTGCAGCCCTGAAGAAGTTCCTTTGGAAGAGACTATTCTGGTCTATCTTCCCTGTCTTTCTGGTCTATCTTCCCTGTCTTTTACCAGTAAATACTGCTAACCCTGATGATTTCCCTCATTTTTCCCCCTTTAGCCCTTAGCTTTCTTTAAATCTATTTAACAGAATACCAGAGAACCACTGTTAGGATCCTGTTGAGGTCATTTGTAATGCAATCAAGCCACGCTATGATGTCATTCTCTTTGTATCATGACATGTGTCAGTAGCTGTTCAACTGTGGCCTAATACAAATATCACCTGGACTGCCACAAGTCCATGGGGCCAGATGGCATCCACCCAAGGGTGCTGAGGAAGCTGACGGATGTGATTGCCGAACCGCTCTCCATCATCTATCAGCCGTCATGGTCAACCGGAGAAGTCCCAGATGACTGGAGGCTTGCCAATGTGACACCCATCCATAAGAAGGGTCTTAAGGAGGATCCGGGGAACTACAGGCCTGTTAGCCTGACCTCGGTGCCAGGGAAGGTCATGGAACAAGTCTTCTTGAGGACAATCACATGCCATGTCTGTGACAACCGGGGGATCAGACCCAGCCAGCATGGGTTTGTGAAAGGCAAGTCCTGCCTGACCAACTTCACCTCCTTCTATGACCAGGTGACCCGCCTGGTGAATGAGGGAAAGGCTTTTGATGTAGTCTACCTAGACTTCAGCAAAGCCTTTGACACGGTCTCCCACAGCATTCGCCTGGAGAAGCTGGC